>JABTTQ020000475.1:0-263253 GCA_016081115.2 Rehmannia glutinosa
TGAACTTGGAGGCTAAGAATTGTATGTGAGGTGACAATGTTTACAAAAGAAAGGGGATGGAGATAAGAAGAGTTGATGAAAATGAGAGATGATTTGGGTAGCATATTAAGCTTTAACGTAGATGATTTATATGCTCACCGGTCTATACGCTCGAGTTTGAGTCACTCTATCTATATTTTCCTACCCTAACCAAAGAGCCTTCATTACAACCAAAGAGAAGTCCTTTTTGATTCACAAATTGCATACATTCTAGTGGCGGAGATATGAGACGATTTGCAAGCCTATGGTAATTCTTCAACATTGAATTGAATTGAGCGTAAACACATCCTATATTCATTTGAGATGAGAGTATACACTTGATCTTTGTGAGGCGTAATTCTTAACATTTACCATGGTTTCTTTGATATGTGCTCTATGTTAGATGTTTGAGGCTTGGTTGATTCATTGTTTGACACCTACGATAAACAATGCGAATTTTATGGAGTTATTGTGCGTTCTACTTTTCATTACTCCCAATCATGTTTTCTCTAGTTTTTAAAAGCGTTAACCGGGACGGCCAACAGTTTAAGTTTGGGGGTTTGTTGAGTGTGAGTTTTGCATGTATTTTAGGGCATATTTATGGCTATAATTATTTATAAACATGCAATAACGTGTATGAAATGGTATATATTCGCTCTTTGTGGAAAAGATATTACGTAAACATGCAATAACGTGTATGAAATGGTATATATTCGCTCTTTGTGGAAAAGATATTACGCTTGCTTGTTTTGTAGGAATTTAACGATATTTGGAGTGATTTTGTGACAAATACGAGCATTGCTACCTAGAATCATCAAGAATCGAGCGATTACACCCAATTGGAAGCCAACTATATGGAGTCTAGAGTCATAGTGATGAGTCGTGTGGCAAAAGAAGCATGGATTATCAAACAACAAGGAGATATATCTCAAGGAACATCCAAACGCGTATGGAATTTCCAACACTGGCAGGGTTTAGTATTTTGGTCATAACTCTCTCTACAAAATTGATATTGAGCTGATTCAAGTGGCTATGGAAAGCTAAAAGAGAGGGTTACAACTCTTATGAAGACCCCGCAAACAAATTTGGACATTTGGGTGGCGCAGGGGTAACCCGTGCGTGGACGCACGACCCGTGCGCCAAACAGAGACTGGATGTTTTCTACGGGATGGCGCACGGGTAGACTGTGCGTCAACGCACGACCGGTGCGCCCTACAGAGACTGGATGTTTTCTACGGGATGGCTCACGGGTAGCCCGTGCGCCAATGCACGACCCGTGCGTTCTTGCATAAAACTCCAAAAATGACAGCAAATTGACCTAGGCTTCTAAAAGGGTATAAATACAACTTTTTGGGGCGCACACCAGGGAGGAAAGGTCTGGAAAAGGCCCAAGAACACAAGAAATAGCTCAACTTCATCAAGGAAGAATCAAGAGAAGAATCGGGTCGCATCGGAGCTTGAGGATTGTAGATAAATCGAGAGATTATCCATTTCCCTAAGTTTTCTCATTCTTTGTGCTTTAATCTTTCATTTTAGCTTGTCATGAATATGAACAATTTGTCTATGAGTTGTTTATTTGTAATGAGTAACTAAACATCTTGTGATTTTCGGGTTTTGGTAGTAGATTAATTGAACTCTTGTTGAATGTTTTAATCTTGGTTGAAGTTATTATCTTGAAGCCTATTTGAGTACTTTGTTCTTATTCTTGTTTTATCACTTGGCCAATGATTTAACTTGTTTGATATATTGATTCATAATTCGAGAGATGAGCTTCAATATTAGATCTTGAGTACTTGACTTGAATATTTGCATAATCGAGAGGTTTGTGAATATTTGTGAGGATATTTGATCTTTTGTGGATTTGGGAGTTGTGTATCTTATGTTGAGTAGAGATGCTAGCATAGATATTTCAATCTACACTTTATATACATCTCGAGAGGGATGATAAAATACCGTTGTGATCGTCTTATAGGCGTATTGATAATAACTTTGGCTTTGATTAAATCAGACAACAAGAGGAATATTAATTGAAACCATAATCCGGGAATCCATTTCATTCTCTTGATAATTCCATTATTCTTAGTATCTTGTATTATTGTGGTTATTCTTGTCTTTACCTCCACAACAATCATCAAATTAAGATCGTCTAAATAAAAATAAAACTATTTTGGTTCAATACTTAGCGCACTAATTTATTAGTCTCCGTGGATACGACCTTGCTTACCCTATTCTATAAACTACACCGTACACTTGCGGTGAAGCTAAAAATAAGGCGAACAGTTGGTCACAAGTCGCCCTTGGATAATTCACCTAAATGAACGTAGTGGTGGGGTCGCCGATGTGGAGGTGTAGGCTACTCTCTAATGACGTTCATGATACAAGATTCATGTGCATGACCGGAAAGCGCACCACTGATAGAACCACAATATTTACTCATACCGTGGTGCGTGATGTGTTGCCATCTAGCCACAAGGACTTAGATCAAGACATTCATGTCTCTACTGTCCTATAGCTGGTAGTGCATTTACACTAAGTGAGGTTCAAACTTGGAAGGTACCTACACCTATTACACGGTATTATATGCTCATTTCAATTCTCAATTTTTTTTCTTTCTGAGTTTTAAATCATGTGGGGGATTGTTGGATAAAATAACTGATTTAAAACTACTTCCTATTCTTAGCCCACTAACGGCTAGTTCCCAACCCATGTTCCTATTTTACATGCAAGTGGTTAAAGTTGGTAAATGGTTTTTGTCTTTATCTTTCTTTATGAGCATATGGTTTATTTTTACTATAAATATAGATAGTGCTCCCCATTTGTAAAATTGCTAAGGCTCTTCATTTTCTAAAACCAACCGAGACAACATAGCTTTCATTCTTTCGATATACGGCCTAATCAATTTCCTTATTGCTCATGCATTTGGCCTTTCATTTTAATACACTGCTTTCGGATTGAACAAAGAAAATCAAAAAATAAACCTGCTTTTCAATAAAGAAAAAATAGCAGCAGCTAGCTTTTTGTTTCTTCTTCCATTGATTTGAGCATTCGAGTATACAAGTGGTTCGGGGTCCTCTTCGCTGCACACGAGAGCACCAACGGGTTGTCGAATCTTGGGAGAGGGACGTGCTATCAATAAATTCACCAGTGCAGTGGGGCCGTTTCCTCTCTAAAGAGAGCGCTACGGCGTGCTTCGACCCAGGCTATCCTAAAACTTGACTCCTATTTATTTTTCGGCTTGTTATTAATTTATTGTTGCTTGTTCCTAAATTAGTAGATTAATAATCCCTGCTGTTTGTGCTTAATTTTCCAACACATCAAGTACTGGATCACACTACCTATCTAATATGGCCGAACCAACCATAAACCCCGACGTTTACCTATGACAAGATTTTGATACAACTTTTTATAATTTATGTTACTACACATCTCTATAATATTGGTACGATATACCACTTTGGATTCAAGACCTAATGATTTTGCATTCTTTCAACTTCACCAGAAAAGTCGCATACCAATTATTACTTAAACTTATAAATTCATATTCTTTTTATTTCTAATCAATATGATACAATTTTCCACACACCTAACATTTCATGCCAAGCAACGTAACTTTAACGGTTTAACTTAATAAGAGTTTGTTTTGTCTCTAGTCTGGATGAAGTTTAAGGAAAATATATTTTTGGCTTTAAATGATGCAAATTTGTGTTGGGTAAATTTATGGAAAGGATTCTGTTTTAGAATATGGCTAAGTGTTTGAAGTGTATGGCTAGTCGAGGCCTGAATTCGATTTCAGTTTCCGCAAGACGAAAAACGCCCTGTATACAAAGTGCTAACGGTTCCGGCGTTCGTCTCTAATATACAACGACTATTTCAATTTCGAGTTTACAGCACTTACAAACCCGAAATACAGCGAACAACAATATATTTCTGACTTTTAAAGCTTTTGAATAAGTGGAATGTCAATATGCTCAAATGCAAAATGACCGTTTATTATCTGATGATTTTCTTGTCTCAATTCAACTACAGGGGTTCGAATTTTATAGGCATCAGGTGCCCCGTATGGAAAGATCATGTCTTTTGGCTCGAAAAGACATGTTTACACTAAACATGCACATCTGTTGAACCTTTCGCATCGACGCACGACCCGGCGCACGGCCCATGCGTGGATGCGAACAGAAATGACAAAGTGTCGACTTGACGCATGACCCGACGCACGGGCCATGCGTCTGCCCGTGCTTGGATGCGAACATGTCCGTCTTGACGCATGACCCGACGCACGGGCCATGCGTCCGCCCATGCCCGGATGCGAACACTTTCCCGTTGGAAACTCAAATTAATTAATTATTTATTTTAAAGGTTTTTGGTCCAAAAAGAATAAGTGCCTTGAAGCCCAATCCCACGGCCCGGGCCAGCGGGCGGGCGGTGGCAGCGCATGTGTGCTTTGAACCAAACCCACAAGCATGTATGTCCTCAACCCTTTAAAAACTTGGGTGCCCCCAAGGGCCCAAACCCATAAGTCCAGCTTGTGATATATTAAGTGTGCAAACTTTGCCTCCTTTTCCTACGTGGGATGAAACATTTCTCCTTTCCCACATTTTTCATTTTCCATACCATTTACTTGTATTAAGTGGCTAACTTCTAGCATTAATTTCTCATTCACCCGGAATTGGTTTTGAGAAATTCCAAATGCTATTCTCATCTACTCTCTTAGTAGAATTTTTACAAATAATTTAATTCCATTTTTCACTAATGGAAACCACTTAATTATTTGGTCAAAATCGGGTCAACACCCATTTTACCAAACAATAATTCCAACAATTTGTACTTTATATTCAGACATTTTTTGAATGATATCATATTTTCATTTAAATAAGAATATTGTTTTGGAAAAAAAATGAAAAGAAAAGTAAGTGTAGTAAATTTTGAAAAGATGGACTATTTGTTTCTTAAGCTAATTTAAACAATGGAAAGCTGTAAATTAATATATTAACAAATATATAAGAGCATCTTCGACAAAGTGTTTTATCTTCAATTTGGAGCAAAAATATGCTTTAGCACTACGACAATGACTACACTATTTTGAAGATATGAATTGTTTTGCACAAGAAACGGCGCAACACTGTAGATGCACTAATTTTTTTTGTTTTAAAGTAATAATTTTTGTGTATTAAAATATACACTAAATGAAATATTATGGAATATTCATTTAAGTGCAAACTGCTAGAGTGCATTAAAACCACTACTATTTTTTCTTCTAGTACATGAACAAATTCATAAGTCACTGACTAGTGACATATACATACTCGGAATTTCAATGCCATGAAACCGCAGGAAAGAAATGAAATTGAATTTCGAAGTTCGACAAAAGTCACAGATAAATATACACGGTACCACAAAGTATAAGTAGAAAAAAAAAAAAAAATCTCCGGAGTTCTTGGATGTTTATTATGCTGCAATTCCAGAAGACAAAAGGATGTGCCGACCAAATTGAAGCAGGCTGTGATCTAATTGGCCAGAAAATAATTAACAACCCCACATGGATCTGAAATTATTAAATTAATTCTTGTTACTGCTCCAAAAGTCAAATTCCCTGTAAAATTCAGTATCAAGGAAAATAAAAAATAAGAAAAACATTTATTTATTATTAGTTATTATTTATTTTGTTGAAGATGCCTTCAATAATTCCAATGCCTTCCCGAATTTCTCCTTCAATTATTCATCCATGATTGCCTTAACTTCGGAATCCCCTCCCCACCTTTTGATTCTTTCTGCCGCAACTGCAGCCTGTATTATAAACACAAATTTTAAGTCATTTAAATGCGAAACACTTGATATATATAATTTTTTTTGAAAGGAATTAAACTCTCAATTGTGCAAACCTCTTTATTCCAATTAGTTTTGTAAATCATCCAAAAGAGGCACAATGTTTGTACAATTGTGCCTGTTAACATTCCAATCCATATGCCCTGAAAATACAATGGTACAAATTGAAATACTATTCTGCATCATTGAATACGATCATACAATGTTTAAAACATCTATTATTAATATGTTGAAATTATGTATGGAGCCCATTATAATTAACTTTTATTTATTTTCTCTAGTGTATATATACTTACTTGTACACCCATATGAAGTGTATACCCGAGAAGTAGACCCAAAGGAATGCCAAAAATGTAATAGCATGCAATATTCACATATGCAACCACCGTTTGCCATCCAGCTCCAACAGCCACACCTGTGCCAACAATTAATATTTCCAAATGGATATTTATTAGATGTCAATCCAAATAGCCTATTTCTTACTATATTTCAACCTATGTTTCAATACATCATTTGAATGTCAAGTATACGATAATAACAATATATTATTTACGCGACATTTACTCAATGAATTGAAATTATAGATGAAATACCATAAGTAATAGAGATAATGTATGCGTTATGACCGAAAAGAGGAAGTTGTTAAAAATTTTAATTAATGAAACAATGGTCAAAAAAATAAGGAATATTTATAAAAACCACCCTCAAGGTTTAGTCTAATTACAAAACATCAAACTGTCTTTTAAAATTAAAAATATCTCCTTGACATTCGTATTGGGTGCAATTTATAATATAGAAACATATGTCAAGAGTGTATTTGTAACTTAATTTGAACGATAATTAAGTTTCTTTAATAATTAGGCTAAACCCACACTAGTATTTAAAATTATCCCAATAAATAAGGATACTTACATAACAAACATGAGGTTTTGGCTATTTACCCCCCAAAAAAAAACAAAGATTTTTTTATATTAGAAAAAAAAAATCCTTTAGGTTTGATTTGTCTTACATTTCCCCTTTCAAATGCAGAAAGTATTTCAAAAGCTCCTCTTATGCTTATTATCAAAATATTACAGCTATCCCCTTATATTTAAGACAAAATCAAACTTCAAGAATTTTTTTTTATAATTTTCAAAAATATCTAGGTTTTTTTGTATTTAGCCCAAACATTAGGGCACTTTTTGTAATTATCCCCAATATATATTACCAGAGAGTGCAGGTTGAACATTGTTCACCACAATGCAAAATGCAAGCAATGGTGTGAGCTGATATACAACTTCAATGACCTCTGAATTTTCTGCAAATATAAAAGGGTACTGTTTGTGGAAGATGAGAAGAATAATAGCAATGAGGAGGCTCAGCAAGAACGCATATATCACCACCACCACCATGGAAATTTTTGCTGTTCTTGGATGTACTGCCCCGAATTCATTTGACACTCTTACACTGCATTAATATTCATTTCAAAGGATAAAAAAGAGAGAAAAACCAAAAAAAAAATATATATTGGGACTAAAAATCAGAATTTTATGTTTTGAGAAGTTATTTAGGGGAACATGCACATATTTTTGTAAAAGTAGACCAAGAATATGAAATCTCTTAGATTGCATTTTATTTACCAAAACTATGAATATATTGGGACTGACCTTACTGCCGCATTTAATCCAATGGATAACATCATCGTCCACCCCATTATGTTCATACTGCAAAATAAACAGTTTTTGTAAACTTATTGAAATTTTGTTATATATTTATGTCTAACAAAATCAAAGTTTCAACAACCACATATATACGAAATGTTTTCATGCTCATGCCACTAAGAGACGCGAGATTAACAATATTTCGGCACTTATAGACCACTTGGGGCAACGAAAGACGGAAGTGATTGACTTTGATTTTGTTAGACATAAATTTCAATTTGTTAGACATAAATATCTACCATTTTGATTTTGTTAGACATAAACTTCAATTTGTTATTTGTCTTTTTACCTTTCAATTTACTACATGACAATTAGTTTATTATATCATTATTTTATTCTTAATATAATACAAAAAGTATAATCATATTTACTAGAACAGCTGGACCAATAATTGAATAATTGAATGGATCTGATCAAATAAATTTTTTCATAAGAGATAAATGAATATTATATAGTGTTTTGAACATGTTATATGTTAATGCAGGCTAAATGACAAACCACGTTAGATCTTTGTATTCTTCTTTCTCCTTTCAAACTTCAATGTTTATTAGTCAAGTTTCGATTCTGCAATCATTTTATAGCACAATGTTTATTTCGCAAATTATCTAATTGGCACTGCCATTATAATACTGTGACGTATTTCCATATATTGCACGAAATACCATTCATTGCCTACTTTATCTCGCCATAGGTCGCAACATCGAAGATGGACGGGTCTCTTGTGAGACGGAAAACAATACAAAAACCTACGAAAACCCAATACCCATTTCTTTTCCTTCTCCCGTCAGAAATCAAACCTCAAACTCGACGCAAAGAGACCGCTTTCAAGATCAAATCATCCAACATATCGTGATTGTCCAACATCACCATCTCGGATTCTGCCCAACAATGCAAGCATCGGATTCTGTCTCAAAATCGACAAAATTTTGCTCATATAGTTATCGACTCATTTAGGCATTTCAGATCTAAGCATGTCGATATACTTGTTATGTGAAGATGAAGATAAGGATAAACGAATTCAAATTCATCTGGCAGCGACCCATGGCTATGTCGCTCAAGAACTCCACCCATTGCGGCGTTCACCTCTCGAAAACCGTATCCAAACTTCTCCTCGAGAAATTGGTTGATTTTTCAATGATGGAGCATTATTTGGAGTGAATACATGGGTTGGTGCTTTGATTAAAGTGATTAAAAAAACAAGGCCATACCTTTTCCATTTGCAACTGAAAAATTACTTGTGAACTAGATTGCCATACGGATATGCGCTCACCAGTGATAATGTTAAGTAATTCATTATCAGAGTCTGGCAAGTGTCTAAGCTCATAATGATTTGCGAAAACGCTGGTACTAATTCTTTTGTGTATTTTTGACAAGAGGTGAATATGCATGCATTTTAGGATGTATTTTGGTTTAAAATTAATGCACTTGCATGTATATGGAGCATGTTTATATTGGTTTTCCTTGTTGGGCATGATACTGCGATTTTCTAGGTGTTTTTTAGGAAACGGAGCTGAATCGGATGAAAATCAATAGCATAGCCGAAACGATAAGTCAAGAGCCAAAGGAACGAACAAAGACGCAGGGAAAATTTGAAAAGATGAAGCACATGACCACGGCGTGCGCAAGCGCACACCCGTGTGTAGTGTGTCACAGAGTCAATTCAGGGGGCATGCACACGACCTAGCCGTGCACATGGGCACGGGCGTCTGTGTGTGCAACAGAGGTACTTTCAAAGAAAGTTTCACACAACCAGGTCGTGTTTGTTCAAACGACCCGTACGAAATGAGACGTGTTCGAATTTTGTTTCCTAACTGCGCAAGGACTGAAAAGGGGATCCTAAAAGGCACCTACAAAAGGGAAAATAAAACCTAGCAACTGAAAAAAAAAACACATCGGGGAGAACGAATGACGAATTGAAATAGAACTAAGAGGGCTTCAAAAAAAGCAAGACGAGAGTTCTATGAACCACAAAGGCACAAAAGTTCGATAATTTGAAGTTTGATTGCTCCACACACGGGGTTTTTTCCATCAGAGTCTAGAGCTTTTCAATTCACATATTGTCTATGTTTAACTCTTTGTTTAAGAATTTATCTATGGATTTGAAGACAATTGTGTTAGGATAATTTCTTATGGATTCTAAGACATGATTTAGACTGTGCATTCATGTTATTTCTGACTTAACTGTTTCGTAGTAATCATTTCCCTTGATCTATTTATGAATTCGTGTGCTTATTTCTTGTGGATTATTTGGCCAATAATTTGCATGTTTAATTGTTAGTTTATAATTCTAGAGATAAGTTCTAACATTAGATAACGGGATTTACAACATAAACGATAGTAGAGTCGAAAGGCTTACAATGTTTGTGGGGGTTTTATTTAGTTCTTTATGATTTTGGATATTGATATTGATTGTTGAGTAGAGATGCTAGCAATTTGATATTAATCTACAGTTCGTTTGATATGAGGGAGATGATAAACTACGATAGGAATTAAACCCATAGATGCGGTGAAATTGGTTGTTGTGAAATGCAAGTTAGAGATAATTTTGATGAAGTATGTCGAGATTATAGTCATAGGACAATTTTTCACGACCGCTGAAAAGGGGATCCTAAAAGGCACCTATAAAAGGGAAAATAAAACCTAGCAGCTGGAAAAAAAACACATTAGAGAGAAGGAATGACGGATTGGAACATAACTAAGAGAGCTTAAAAGAAAGAAACACGAGAGTTCTTTCAACCACGAAGGCACAAAAGTTCGAGATTGTGAAGTTTGATTTGTCCACACACGGGGGTTTTGCCATTAGAGTCTAGAGATTTTCAATTCACATCTTGTGTATGTGTAACTCTTTGTTTAAGAATTTGTCTATGGATTTCCTGAGATTGAGTCAAGGCTGAATGTTTGGAGGTTATGAAAATTGAGAAACAATAGAATCTAATTCATCAAGTCCCGAGATGATTGAAGAAGAAGTACCTTATCGAATTCCTCGATAATGTAACCGTTGTGTTGGTTCTATATAAACTATACTCAAGCACCATTCTTTTCGAGAAGAATGAGGCTGAGAAGGCAAAGGCCCTAGAGAAGGCCAAGGGTCTTGGGCCTCATATTTGGCCTTTTTCAGATCCAAATATCCCAGAGTGTGCGTTCAGTAGTGGTGAAGAAGATCCTATCGAGGAAGCTGATGCACATGAAGCTCCTCAGGTAAGACATGTAATGAAGGAGTCCCGTGAGCTGCACGAACAATCAAAGCTGAAGGGTGTTGGAGAATCCTCATCTCTAGTTCTCTCTCCAACTCCCATGATTCAAGATGTTGTGAGAGACCTCAATGTAGTCACCTCACCAGCTCACTCAGAGGGATACGCATCAAGGAAGGATGGCGATGATACTGGGATTGAAGAAGTTAAAAAGGGTAACCCAGTGGAACCACACCCTACGGAAGCTGTTGAGACGGCTAAGGGATTGGCTGACAATTCAATAGAAACACCCAAGTCCACGGGGACTGTTGACCCCATCCAACAATAATCAGTTGGTGAGCCAGCTGAGGGGAAAACTGATCACACTATAGCCAGATGAGAGGAGGCTGTAGGGGACCACGAAAATGGGAAGTTAGGAGGTAAAGGTGAGACTTCTGACAAAGAAGTTGTTGGTACCAATGAATCTATGATGGTTGAGACTGTCTCAGCTAAGGACTCAACAACACTGAAGGCCAATGAAGTTATAGAGGTCCAAATTCATGTAACTAAGGCACATGATGGAATTGAGAAGACCATGGGAGTTGAGACTGCTGGTCTTGAAAGTGCAATCGAAGAGATTGACACCTTGAAGGATGCCATTGTAGAAAACCCAACTGCAGCTCAGTCTGTAGTTGGGAATGTCGAAGTCCTTGCAGCGGTTGAGACTGTTGCTAATGTAATTGAAGACCCTATGGCAGTTAAGACTGCAAGGGGGAATGTGTCGATTTCTGATAATGTTCCTAAGTTCCCTGAATCTCAGTCCACTGAACCTATGGTGATTGAAGCATTAATTGACACTGAGGATGAATTTTCCAACATTGCTGAGGATCTTGAAGAATCAGCAGACTCAGATCAAGAGGCCAGGGACTTGGAGAATAGAATGAAATCATGAAGGATGAGATTCGTACAAGTCGATGGGCCACTCCCATTAGCTCAATCTCCTGCCCGTGATGCTGCTAAGGCAACTGAGGCGTCGGTACCTCAAAAGGAGAAGTCAATTGCTGCTAGTGAAGTTGTTGAGATAGCTGAGGTCTAGTCAGCTCAGTAGGCTTTCACAGCTACCCCTGCCAATAAAGCTTCCGCAGCTAAGGCAAAAACAATTTCTAGCCAAGGTGAAGAGCGAAGTCTTCCTGAATGAGAAGTGGGAACTTCCTCGCAACCTTGTGGCATGATTGAAATGCTCCAATTCCCATTTGTTGAATAAATCCCATATAAAGCTGAATCTGCGGAGGAAGCTGCTCGCTACAATGTACAAATAGACCCATCTAACTTGCATGTTCCAACGGAGACAATGATTGTTCCTATTGGCCATGATTTTGAGTCACTCCTTCTTGTGGATTCCAATCCACAAGCAACAGACTTTCGATGTGCCTTCCAAGCCATGTGCGAGGAGATGGAAGCCCTGGAGAAAGGGTTTGCTCAGTTGAATGACAAGATTGCCAATCACGACACCACCATAACTGGAGATATCCGCGGAGAAGTGCTAAAGATCAGGGAATGGGCTCAGCAGACTAAGGCTCTCCACAGAGAACAAGTTGGCTACTTCAAAAACTATTTTATTATTTGGAGGTCCGCCAGCAGGAAAACTTCCAGCTGAAGAAAGAGAATAAGCTACACCCCTTCCTGGTCCATTGGAAGAAAGATCCAATGACGAGTTTGTGAATCTTCGGTCAGAAGGATACTACGAGGGAATAGACTTAGCTGACGCCGAGGATTTGTACTAGGAAAAAGGCTCAAGAGATGTTGAATCAACCAACTCAAGGAAAACCATCCAAAAGTCAGCAGACGTCAAAAAGGTTTAGCCTAGTCGGGGACTCGGGGAGAAGACCTGCGCGAGGCAGAAGAGAGGAAAAGGAAGAGAAAGGGATTCTAGGTCTGGTGGGAGAGGCATAAGGTCTCCACCAAGAAGACCAACTGGAATCTTGTCAATAAACCCTCTGCAAAAGGACCCCATATATTGGGTGGGCTTTGATGAAGCCAAGAATAGAGAAGCAAATCGAATAACTAATGAGATTGCAAGGAAATGCAAAGAAGAAGCTCAAAGGATCCAAAGAATGGAGGAGGTGAAGCTGAAGGCGGCTTATGAGAAGAAAAATAGAAAAAAAGAAGAAGAAAAAGAAGGAGAAGACAACAAATGCGTTAGAAGAGAGCTGTTAGAAATTTTGTTGTATTCTTATGTTGTTTTGTAAATACACAAAAATAATGTATGTGCTAAATGATTCATTTAGTAAATGACACATTCTTTTCAATTATTTCAATTTGAGCACTTTACAATGTATTTAAAGTATTTAAGTTTTGGCAACATCAAAAATGGATAAATTGTTAGAAAAACTATGTATGTATAGATTTTGATGATGCATATAAAACTTATATTAGAAAGTTGGCACCCCATTTTCTGAATGTATTCAACTTTGTGATAGTTAGGAAGATAGCTGAGTTATCAAGCAGCCAAGTTGGAGACGGAAGATTATTTGAAGATCAAGCGAGAGAAGATTCAGTTGTGTCGCAGCTGAGTATCAAAGAAGATCTTAAGTCAAGTCAAACAATTATGTCTTTTAGTAGACTTACAGCAGAGTTGTCCAAGAATCAAAGAGAAGACTCGAGTAAAAGGGTAAATCAGTTGTTGAAATCAAGTCAACTGAGAATGGGTCCGTTGCACTAAAGTCGAGGAGTATACTTATTTTAGTAATAAGTACATGCTGCAACACCAAAGTGCTCAACATATAAGCATGTAAAGAGAATAAACCAATGAGAACCAACATAGACCTGTCAGTTTTTTTGAAAAGCTGCAGAAAACATTAAACTAAGAAAGGTCACCATCAAAAGCTGCACAACCAGACAAGCCAGCGAACAAAAAATAAAGTTTAAAATTTGTCTATCTCTTCAACGGATAAATTTCAAACTCTCACTATAAAAGGCTGAAGAATTTTCAGATAGAAGAGATATATGATATATACGTGACACAAGAGAGACAAGAACAATAAGAGAAAATCTGAGAAATCAAGAAAATTTGCAACACTCTCTCTCAAGCTAAAATTCTAATATCCTCAGGCCTAACATTCGAAGTGATTCTATCCAACACAACCTAGTGAAGGAAGGAAGCCGGCTTCAGAAGTTGAAGAGGAAACTTGTTTAAAAAAGAACAAGGGGTCTGCATATCCACAAAGTGAAGGAAGTAAGTGAGATTCAAGTTAGAACCTGGTTCAAATTCATCAAAAAGCTACGTGATCAAATCCGAAGAGTTTGAAGAGTTGAAGTAGTGAGACAACTGCTTTAAAAAAGCTGAGCCAAAGGAGTGAAGCTGATTGTGTGATCAAAGCTTACTCAGACTGTATTTGTACTTTTTTAATAGCCAAGTTGCATTAGTATATTCCTCCAGGAGTTGAGAAGAGTGGAGTAGAGGAATTACCCCATCCTCAAACCACTATAAAATTATCTGTGTCATTTACTTTTAAGCACTTTACATTCTGCATATTCATTTTTATTTTGCTTATTTGTTCATCCAACTGATAATAACTAACATAAAAATAAGTGTGAAAATCAATCTTAAAAAGGGTGTTAAGACTTTCGCTATTAAAACCAAATAAACTGAATTTATAAAAAGCTAACTTCACTCAGCTGAGTTACTCTATCAACAGCTCTCTTGAGTCTGTTGAGTGGTTAACTTTCCTGTTGAGGTTTGACCCAACTGTCTCTGAAGAGACTTAGTTGTTTACTTGTAAAAACTCTGATTTGATTTAAAATAAAAAAATTGGTTAAGTCTATTCACCCTCCCCTTCTAGACTTAACTGACACCATTTGGCAACCTACAAGAGACGGTATTGTACTTGGTCACCATGTTTCTTCTGCAGGTTTAGAAATGGACCGAGAGAAAGTGGTGAAAATTGAAAAGCTCTATCCACCCACTAACGAGAAAGTAGTGCGAAGCTTTTTGGGGCATGTGGGCTTCTATAGATGGTTCACTTGTGATTTCTCAAAGATCACTAAGCCTTTATCGTGTTTACTTGAAAAATATGTTCTTTTTTTCTTTCACCCCTAATTATTTTCAAGCATTCAACCTTTTGAAGAATGCTTTGGCAATCTCACCAGTTCTGTTAATGCCTGATTGGATTCAGCCTTTTGAAATAATGTACGATGCAAGTGATTTTGCATTAGGGGAAGTGTTGGGTAAAAAATACGACAAACTCTTTTGAATGATTTACTATGCCAGTCGAATGCTAGAGCTCGCCCAGCAGAATTATACCACAACTAAAAAAGAATTGCTCATGGTGATGTATGCATTTGACAAATTCCGCTCGTATTTGATTGGGACGGAGATGATTGTCCACATTGACCACACAACGATTAAGTACATTTTTGCTAAGAAGAATGTGAAGCCTAGAATTATTCAGTGATTACTCTTGTGACAAGAGTTTAACATGGAAATTCGAGACTGAAAGGGAACTGAAAAGGTAGTGGCCGACCACCTATCACAATTAGAGCACATGGCAGATGAGGAAGAGATATACATAACCATCAAAGAGACGTTTCCAGATGAACTAACCCTTATGTCAGAAGCAAATATTCTATGGTATGCCAATTTTGTGAACTATTTGGTGAGTGGGGTTCTACCACCCGATATTACACACCATCAAAGGAAGAAATTCCTTCATGATGTGTAATATTATATGTGGGATGACCCTTTATTTTTCAAGAGATGTTCAGATTTGGTGATAAGAAGGTGTGTGCCTCATAAAGAGTAGGAGAGCATCCTGGAACGGTTCCATGCATCGCCAAGTGGGGGCCACTTTGGGAGAATGAGAACAACAATGAAGACATTACAATCTAGTTTTTATTAGCCTTTGACTTTTAAGGACTGCTACAAATTTGTGCTACAGTTTGACCGATGCCAAAGGGTGGGGATGATTTTCAGGCAACATGAGATACCATTAATAAACATGGTGGAAATGGAGTTATTTGACGTATGGGGTATAGATTTCACGGTGTTAGAAAATTTGTGTAATTGATTTTGATGATACCATATAAAACTTAGATTAGGAAGTTGGCACCTTAATTCAACTGTAAATCAACTTGTAATAGATAGGGTTCTATAAGCTGAGTCGAAGGCAACCAAGTTGAAGATTAGAGGACTCGACTGAAGATTGAGGAGAAGACCCATATGTAAGGCCGCTGAGTGAAGTACAAGTGCTTAGAAGGCTGTTTCTGTCAGCTGACATATAGTTAAGTCGTTCCGAAATGATTGAAGCTGACTCAAGACAAAGGGGGTAAAACAATTGTCAAGTCAAAGTCTACTGTGATGGATCTGTTGCACACAAGTCAAGGACATTACTTATTATAGTAACACCTCCATACTGTAGTGCCTAAAGTGTTCATCCCAGAAGTGTGCAAATAGAATAAACCAATGGGAAGCACTGAGCATGTGTTAGGACCTAAAAAAGCTACAGGCTTCAATCAAACGAGGAAATATCACCATCACCTGCTGCAGATCAAGAAAAGATAAGCCAACGACCAAGAAGCGGAGTTTCAAAATGCATCTATCTCTTAAACGAATACTTTTCTGAACTGCCACTATAAAAGGTTGAGGAATAAACAAAGAGAAGGTTACGAATGCAAGCAAGCAAAAACTAGACACTAACCTGCAAAGCAAAGCAATATCTCTCAAGCATTCAAATCAAGTCCTCAAGCCTAAACTCGAAGGAAATCGATCCAGCACATTCAATGAAGGAAAGACAACTTCATTTGTTGAAGAGGAAAAAATTATTTCAATCATAAGGGGTCTACTCTCCAAGGTTGAAGGAGGTGTAGTAAGGTTCCAGATCTAACAAGAGGCTTTAAACTTGTTGGAGGGCTGTGTGAACAAATCCAAAAGTTTGAAGGAGTTGAAGTAGCAGGGCAGTCGTCTTGTGAAGAAGCTGAGTCCCAAGAGAAGCTAGCTGTGTGATCGAGCTATCTCTGATCGTAACCATTTTGTAACAAAGTCAAAGTTACCTTAGTGGATTCTTCCGGGGTTGGAGAAGAGTGGATTAGATGAATTCCCATCCTCGAACCACTATAAAATTGCTTGTGTGTTTTACATTCAACACACTTACCTTCTTGCACATCATTATTATTGTTGTTTGTTGATTTCCTAAGTCAACTGATAATAACTAAGCTTAAACAAGTGTTGAAAAACATACTCAAAACTAAGGGTGAAAGTCTTCCATTTGCTAATAACCAAGTCAACTGAAAATTTAAAGAGTTAAATGAATCAATTTGAGATATACTATCGCATGACTCGGTTCGAGACTTTAGAGTGGCTAACTTTCTTTGTGTAAGTAAACTAAGCTATCCACCAAGGGCTTAGGCGACTTGAGTCTACTCTAAAATTATTAAAAGGACTAAAATCGAAAAGTTGGTAAAGTCTTTCCCCTCCCCTTCTAGACTTTACTTATCACCCTTGGGACCTACACATGGGGTCGTTCCTTCTTCATGTGGGTATGTTTATATCCTCCTTGTGGTGGTTTATGTTTCCCAACGGGTCGAGGCGATTCGAACACGGATGAATGATTCTCTGGATTTGTATTGAAATTCTTGCAAAAGAACATCTTTACATGTTTTGTTACTCCAAGAGCACTGATTAGTAATGGGGGCTCTCATATTTGCAACAAACTTTTCAACAACCTCTTGGAGAAATATGGAGTCAAGCATAGAGTAGCTTTGGCATATCATCCACAAGCTAATGGTCAAGCTGAAGTTTCTAATCGAGAGATCAAGCCGATACTAGAGAAGATGGTTAGTACAAATCGCAAAGATTGGGCCTTGAAGCTCGATAATGCTTTATGAGCTTATCGCACGGCGTACAAAACACTCTTGGAAATGTCACCATATCGATTATTCTTTGGAAAGGCATGTGACCTACTGGTGGAATTAGAACATTGAGTGTATTAGGCAGTGAAAAAGCTGAATTTTGATATGGCTACTGCTGGAGAAAAGAGGAAGCTATAAATTAGCGAGTTGAAGAATTTCGTGACGATGCGTATGAAATTCTCAGATTTACAAGGACCCCACGAAATGGCACAACAAGAGGATCTTAAGAAGAGAGTCCGTACTGGGACAAGTAGTGTTGTTATAAAATTCTCATCTCAAACATTTTCCGGGTAAGCTTAAGTCATGTTGGTCGGGTCCATTCATAATAAAAAAGTACTACCTCCGGGTGCTATTGAACTGCTAGCTCGGGATGGGAGCACATTCATAGTTAAACGGCAACTAGTCAAACATTACTACGCGCATGAACAGAAGAATGAAGTGGCAACCATCACCTTGATTGAGCCATAATAGAATAAGGTGTCTGACTGGACATAGAACTAAATACTTTTTGGGAGGGAACCCAATTTTTAATCGCCTTCGTCCATTCGATTGTTTTTGTTCTAACTTTGATTTTTACTTTTGTTAGCTTTTTTTTGTGAGTTTGTGTGTAAGAGGCATCATGGCAAACTCCGAATTAAATTAAAAAGCAAAATCACACGGCCAGGTCGTGTTCAGCCACAGCCTGTGTGCAGCCCATAAACAAAGAATTGATCTTCAGCACACAACCCAGTCGTGCCCGTGCACACGGTCATGTTCTCCAATAAAAACAGAGAGCAAAGTTGTGGCACACGACCTGCTGATGCCCCTTCACACGGTCGTGTTCCTGCACCCAAATGATGAAAACAAAGCATGCACCCATGACCTGGTTGTACCCCTACACACGATCCTGTACGCCAAAAACAGAGTGTCAGAGCATATGACATGACCCGATCGTGCACATGCACGTGGGTCATGCGCAGCAATCCCAAAATTGGGTTTCTTCTCTCTTAAACCTAAGAATCCAGTTTTCACCTCACATTTTACTCTTGCAAACCCTAAGCACAAAAGACTCTCTACCCAACATCTGGAACCCTCCAAATTCTCTCAATTCCTCATTCAATTCACACGGATAGCCCGTGTTGGTTGCAATTCTCTACTCCAAAACAAGATTTCTACCATACCCATTTCAATTTTCCCTTAATCTTTCAACCCTAAACCACACTTTAAGGTGAATTTTCAATTTTCTTGACAAATTTTGGGAATATGTCTTCTAGAGCCAGAAGAAATACGAGAAGACGAAGGGAGCCCTCATTGGAAGATTATCCGAGCCTTCTACAAAAATCTCAAATTCCCAAAAGAGGAGCACGGGTCCCGATGGGACTAGTTGAACCTCCACGAATCAATTGCAACAAGGTACCTGGATAATTACTGTCTTACTATATTGGGACTCCTTAACGGTTTTCATATGATATGTAGGATGGTAGATTGGGATTACCTTTTATTTGGCAATTTAAAATCTTATGAGGTTCTCATGCTTGAGTTTTTGAGTTCCCTTGCATTGATAAAAGAGGGGAGAAAACTTACTTTGCTTGGTATTAGGTTCCGGATGATGAATAAGCCGAGGGAGCTCATGATTGAGTAGTTGAATGAAGTTTATCAAACACCGGTTCATGGGGTGGAGATGCATGACGACTTTAAGATATATGGGTTTTGGAAGGAGATCACCGATCGACGTATCTACACGGACATGGTTTCAGAAGTCTCTCTTATTAGAAACCCATTGTTTAGTTATATGCAAAAGATGTTAGCTAAGACGGTGTTTGCACGAGGGGACAACAAGGGTGTGCCTAGGACGAATGAGATTTTTGTGTTATGGTGTTTGATTTCTGACACTGAGGTAGTGCTTAATGCCGAGAATTTATCGCACGACAGTTTAAAAGGGTGAGAAATCAGAGAAAATGAGAGATTTATATATGGGGTTGATTACCCCTATTGCTGAGTATTTTGCCATGGATTGTGCGATATACGCGTTTACCGATGGTGGCAGAAGAATTGATTTGAACGCCCTCATAATCATAAAAATGATCAATTTTGATAGGCGTGATTATTGGCTGCAATATGTGGACAACACCAGGTTCAAACTCCCCAACCCCGAAGCTATCACAATTAGTAATCGTCAAAATTTGCTCATTCATAGTGGGACATTAGCTTTGGAGGGTCCTATAGCAGAAGAAGAAAACCAGCAACAAGAGACGACCGATAGACCAGAGTCCTCCCATAGACGGTGTTGGTCCACATAGGACATAGACAAAAGGATTGAACGGTTGGAAACTAATGTAGGCACGTTGATGGAAGAGTCATATTAATTGGCAGCCATGGTGGGCGATTATCAAGAGGAAAACCGAAGGCAATTTGGCAAAATTGATCAACGCCAACAACATATGTATGAGATGATGTATCACATGCATCAGTGGCATATTCGTCAAGACCACTATCCTCCGTCGCCTCCGCCACAGTAGACTGTTGTAAGTACTCGTCGTGCTTCTCTTATTACTTATAACTTCCTTGTGTGTTTTTTGGGATGTGAAACATCATAAGTTCGGGAGGGGGTTGTCGAGGCTGCGTGATATTGTAGTGTTGCATACCAGATATGACTTGCATGTAGGATCATTTAGGATATTGCATAATTGTTTTAAGTTAGTAGGCACGTTTATTGCTTTAGCACTTTTACATCATTTATCTGATTGTTGGAGACATAGGTGAAATAGTTGTGTTGTTTGTGAGTTGACTGTGAATATTTGATCTTTTGAGGGAACGTAGTTCATGTGCATGTTATGATTTTATTGTTGTTTATATGGTACTAATTGAGAAAGTTGGGTGTTTGAGCATAATGCGAAAATAAGCCTTTGAGCTTTTGTTCTTTTACTGCTTTTATCATATGTAATCTCGTTGTTGTTGAGTGTATCCTTCATGTTGTTAGAACTCTAGAACTTGCTTTGGTATATTTGTCAAGACTACTAATTGTGTGCAATTGTTTAAGATGATATAAGGTCATTTTTTTAGCCTTTCAAGCCCGAAGCCTACCCATGGATATAGGATTCCCTGGTTGGCTAATTTGAGCATTTGCCTTATTTCATTGAAAGCCGCATTATGAGCATATCTTGATATATCTTTTGTCCTTAAATCTGAGCTCCTAGAATTGAGCAAGTTGATAGAAGATGTGGTTGGAAGTTGTAAGAATTGGTTGATAGAAATGGAAAAGAATAGAAAAAAAATAGTTCTAAAAAAAATGAATACTCACGAAGAGTAAAAAAAACTCTCAATAAATATGCCTGAAAATGCAAAAAGGCTAAGATAAATTGATGCATAAAGGGTGGGGTGAGAATCTTTAGATTGCTATTGAATTTATAAATTTATGCTTCTTATACGGAATTAATAGTTGATTTGACTTTGATTGTGCTTTCTATTCTATTTTGCTCAAGTTTGAGTCCCTTTATCCATATTTTCCTATACTAACCAAATAGCCTTCGTTATAACCAAATGTAAAAGTCATTTCTGATTCATGAATTGTACGCATGCACTTTAGTGGTGGAGATGTAAAACAATCTGAAAACCTATGGTAGTTCTTCAGTATTGATTTGATTTGAGCATGAACACGTCCTTATATACTTTGAGAGTTTGAGTGATATACTTATCAAGTGAGTGATTGCTATGTCGAACACTTGAACGAGTATTGATTGATGCCTAATTTGCAACTGAGTGCTTTTGAGAATGATTTTCATGTGCATAGGAGAATGTGAACTTTATGAGATTGTATATTTGTGGTATTTTCATGGTGGTGTTGAATCCACCTCATAGCATGCATTTATTTTTCTTTTGTTTTGCTCAAAGACAACAAACAATTTAAGTTTGGGGGAATTTGATAAGTGGTAAATATGCATGCATTTTAGGGTGTATTTTGGTGTATAATTCATGGACTTGCATGTATATTAAGTGTGTTTAGATTGGTTTTCCTTGTTGGGCATGATATTGCGATTTTCTAGGTGTTTTTGTAGGGAACGAACCTAAATCGAACGAAGATCAATATCACAACCCGAATGGTATATCAAGAGCCAATGGACGAACAAAGATGCGCGGAAATCTGGAAAAGATGAAGCACACTACCAGGGCATGCGCAAGGGTACGCCCGTGTGCAGAGTGTCATAGAGTTACTTCACGGGGCACACACAAGACTTTACCGTGCGCATGGAGATGGGCGTGTGTGTGCACCAAAGGCACTTTCAGAGATAGTTTCACACGACCAGGTCGTGTTTGTCTGCACAACATGTACGAATTGTGACGTTGTGAAAATTTTGTTTCTTTGTTGCGCAATGACTGAAAAGTTTCCTTATTGTGCATTGACTGAAAAGAGGACCCAAAAAGGCAACTATAAAAGGACAAATAAAACCTAGCAGCTGAAAAAAAAAACATCAACAGATCTAAGAGAGTTTCGAAGAGAGCAAAACGAGAGTTCTATCAACCATGAAGGTACGAAGATTCAAGATTGCGAAGATTGATTCGTGCACATACGAGGGTTTCATCATCTTAGTTTAGAGCTTTTGAATTCACATCTTCTCTATGTTTAACTCTTTGTTTAAGAATTTATCTACGGATTTAAAAATAATTATGTTAGGTTAATTCCTTATTGATTCTAGGACATAATTTAGATTGTGGAATTATGTTATTTCTAATTTGATTATTTCGTAATCGGTTCCCTTGATCTATTTGTGAATTCGTGTGGTTAAATCTTGTGGATTATTTGGCCAGTAATTTGCATGTTTAATTGTTAGTTCATAATTCGAGAGATGAAATCTAAAATTAGATAACGGATTTACAACATAAACGAGAGTGGAGTCGAGAGGATTACAACGTTTCTGGGGGTTTATTTAATTTTTTATGCTTTTGGGAGTTGATATTGATTGTAGAGTAGAGATGCTAGCTTTGATATTAATCTACAGTTTGTTTGCTTCGGGAGAGGGAATAAGCTATGATATGAATTAAACCCATTGATATGGTGCAATTGGTTATTGTGAAACGCAAGTTAAAGATAATATTGATGAAATATGTCCTAGGATCGCCTTTATTGATTGATTAATATTCGTGAATTTGCCAAATTGATATTGATTTATAGTTTAATTTATTTATGTAGTAGTAGTAGTTAGAAAACTAATTTGGTTTACGATCGCTTCAATAATGTGGAGCTATGTCATTAACAGTAATTTATGTGTTTTTAATCAGTCCCTGAGGAATACGACCTTACTTGCCACTTTCTATTAATTGCGCCGTACACTTGCGGTTTAGCTTAATAAATTTTAGTGATCAATTTTTCTTGGCAATAACCCCCAAAAAACCCGTCTTCCATCTCTACAAAGAATGAATGCATAAAAACTGCTAGAAACTTTTATTGGGACTACTTATATTTTGCAGGCGAAAAACTAATACTTTTCGAGATAACTACTAATATTTTTTAAAGAAAAACTAATACTTTTCAGGAAACTATGAATATTAGTTTTGTTACTTTGCAAATATATACTTTTTAAAATTAAAGTGATACTTTTTTAATAAAAAGTAATACTTTTAAACAAAGTTGTAACTTTACAAGTAAATGATAAGTTTTGTTACTTTGAAAACATATACTTTTCGGAGTAAAAGTGATACTTTATTTAATAAAAAATGATACTTTTAGATTATAAAGTGATATTATATCGCCACCTAATATTATACAAATGAAACCGACCCTAATGATACTATGTCACTGCCTTGCCACAGCCAAAAAATACTTTGAAAACACATATTTTTCAGAAGAAACTAATACTTTTTAATTATAGTCACATCAATTTGTTAGTGTTACATAATTGCCATCAGTTTTTTGGGCCGAAGCACGGGTCATGGAGAATTTGTCTCTCAAAAAGCGACCGATGAGACGGTCCCATGCATATGAGTTTTGTCAAGGTAGAACTACATTGCATCCATGAATTTCTCGAAGTTATTTATTTTATTTTAAGTTGAACATTTATTTTATTTTAAGTTGAACATGCTAATAAGTTATTTGTGTGTTCAACATGTTGAGAGTATTGAGAATCAAAATCAATCAAAATAGATTTGATCATTATCTTAATGCACCATTCTCGAGACATAATATTTTGTTATATGTAAATGTCTGAGTATTTTTTTCTGTTATTGTATGTCACACATGTATTAAATTATATATGTACAAGTACTGTTTGTAATTGTGAGTATTAGAGAAAATGGAAGTCTTGTAACCTTTTGGGTATTTTATTGTTGAATGTAGACGAGATGCCAAAACCATGTTATGTCTTTTCCTTCTTTGTCCTATATTCAGAAGTCAACATCATTTCACATGCTGGTTGACTTTTTAAAAAAATCATCTAAATATTGAATTTTAGTGTTTATATGTGTAGTTTGACCTGTCCCAATTAATGGTGTCAGATCACCATGCAATTCCAAAAATCATGGCTGTTCATTTTAACCCAAGCACTTGGGAACCCCACTAACAAATTGCAACATGTGCTCGATCATCCCCGTATAATTGTGGGGTCATTTTCTTGTGGGCCCTCAAAATTAATTATTATTTCAGAATCCCACATGTATATTATATATATTGCTTTTTTCGTTTTTGCACCTTCCAAAGGAAAACAAAAACTATAACTTCCAAGGGTTGACCTAGTGGATTTGAGGTTGCGTTATTCACTACAACATAAATGAAATTAGGTAGAACACTCAAAAAAATATTAACTAATAACCATAAAATATTTTATAGACAATAGGAAGACTTTTTGGTGGCTACCGCACTTGCCGCCCGCTACCTATAGTCTAAGGTATAACTTTTATTAGCTTTTAGTAAAACTTTTTCTAAGTGTTACATTAAGTTTTCTATTGGTAACACTTTGAAGCAATATTTCTAAAGTGTTAAATCTGAATCTTATGTAACACTTTTTTGTAACAATTTTTATAAATACTTCTAAAGTATTACATATGAATCTTATGTAATAATTTTTTTGTAGCACTTCGTAGAAATATAATTTTTTGCCACCAAATAGATTCGAACCCACGACCTGTTATGTATGGAAGTGACAATTTGCCACTAAGCTAAGTTAATTCTTATTACAACTTTTGCTTTGTTTTATATATATATATACACACACACACACATATATATATATTATATGTATATATAATATATTTTATATAATAAAGATTATGTTTTATAATATATGTATTAAATTATATTATACACTGTATATATCGAATTTTATATTGTATAGTATATAGTTTGAAAATCATATTATATTAAATATTTAAGGACACAACAAATTAAAAATATAAAAAATATATAAAGTAAATTTATCGACTGATAAATATTCAATCGGTAAAAATAAAAATATATAAAAATATAAAATTAATTTACCGACAGATAAAAAAGTTCTAACAGTAAAAAAAATAAATAATAAAGAAAATAACGAAAAAATAATTTACCGACGGAAAAAATTCCTAAGTAATTACCGACAACATCAATTTTTATTTGTAATTTTTTTTTAAAAAAGTAAAAAAATATAAAAAAAAGGTTTAACGATGAAATTGGTCTCCATTAGTAAAAATTTAAAATTAAATAATAATAATAAAATATATACATGCGCATTTTCCGTCGGTATTAAGACGGAATTAATTGCCTTCGTAAAAAATAAAAAAATAAAAGCAAAACTAAAATACTTTGTAAAAAGAAAACAAAAATTCAGTTAAAGAAACAGAGTACATGATATCTACAATTTTTAGGTTTGGTGACATCAATTAATTAAATAAATCTTTGACATGATTTAATGATAGTTATATAATTTTGTGTTACTAAAATATAGCTTAAAAAGTGTTACAATTAATAAAATATAGTGTTGCCAAGAGTGTTTCTTAAATAAAGTGATACCTATTTGCGTTACAAAAGAAATAACAAAAATAAATTGATACTTAATAAGTGTTACTTATATAAAAGTGTTACATATAAGCGTTACATATTGATGAAAGTGTTATCTATTTGCATTCCAAAAGAAATAAAAAAAAGTGATAATTAAAAAGTGTTACTTATATAAAAGTGTTACATATTGATAAAGTGCTACAAAAGTGTTACATAAATATTGTAATGTAAAAAGTGTTAAAAACATGTGT
This sequence comes from Rehmannia glutinosa, assembly GCA_016081115.2. Lineage (NCBI taxonomy): Eukaryota > Viridiplantae > Streptophyta > Magnoliopsida > Lamiales > Orobanchaceae > Rehmannia > Rehmannia glutinosa. The sequence continues at coordinate 25,814 of JABTTQ020000475.1, forward strand.
TACATATGTACCTTATGTAAAAAGTGCTACAAAATTTATGTTACCTAATGTCATTTATGTTGTTGTGATTTGCACATCAAGGTTTTGGGTTCAAATATTGACTATCCTGGAGTAAGGGGTTGGAGTTTAACCCTCCTCTTCCAGAGATTAAGACTATTCATGGGAATGACGAATGTCCCATAGTTCGAAGGAAGTGTGGGGTCTGTGCCCCGACTAGTATGGGGATACTCTGGGTCGTCAAAAAAAATATATATATATATAAATATAATGTGTTGGAATAGTTATTAGATGGCTGTTTTTGGAGCATTCAAATTTTAGTGCGTCCAAAATGTTGTATTCACAATAATTAATGCACTACTATACAGTAATCCTTATGTAATACAGCAACGTTTGGTTTTATATAACAACGTTAGTTTTTTTATTTTTAAAATGTACTAAAGTTTTATATTTTTTCATACACCTATCGAAATTTATTTTTTGACATATATACTAATACTTACTAATACTCTTGGCATATATTCTAATACAAATTATAAAATAAAATATTTAACCTAAGCATACATAGACCATCACACCCCTTAAAAAGAAAAAAACACTTTCATATATGAATCATAAACAATAATTAGTCGTCAATAAATTAAAGGGCAAAGGGCTTTGCCAGCAAACGAAACTATCAAACACATTTTGTTTCTAGCTCAAACAAAAATTTAGCGATTTTACAAAAAAGAGACGAAAAAAATTTATAGCCGGCCAACTCAATTTGAACCGTGTCATGGACGAAGGGCACCCCTAGCTAGGAACTTGGTGTTTTCCCAACTTATGGATTATAATTAACCATATTATTTATTTAAATATGTATCAAACACATAACAAATGTAAATCCAGCAACATGAATAATAAAAAGAGAAGTGCTTTAATACTAACCATATGGATAATGCATCCACAGCAACTTGTGCGTTCTTTAGATATCCGGCAAAGAGAACTAGTGATGTAAGATACCATGACTCTAAGCTGCCAGCATATATATGAACAAGAAGAAGAACAAAAATGAGTTGCTGTAATATATAAGTCAACAAATTAATAATAAAAAGTTAAGAGTTGAGTGAAATTATAAGTCAAACTCAAACCTCTCGTCCATTTTATCATGTCGAAATCTCATCTAAGTCAACTAAATTAATAACAGTTCGGGATAATAACAAAAGCTACCCTGGGGTTTAGGATAATTAGACAAAAAACTCATAGAAGTTTTAAGATTACAAAACAATCCGTGAGATTTGCTTCTTCCTTAAATGTTAGGTGGTAACTCTAATATCTTTATAAATGTCTTTGAAATATTTTTGCTAATGATGAGGATAAAGTTTAATATATAATCAAAACTCAAAGATATTTTTGTAATTTTTAAAAACTCTTTTTTTTAATTACCCCAACTTGGGGATAGTTTTTATAATTATCTCTAATATTAATTTAAATTAACTTCTTGTCAAATAAGAAAACAATAATAATTAAAATATTAGATTTATTTAAATTTTCATATCGGATTAATCAAATATAATTAATTTTAAATCTGAAGTACTCACCACAACATCACAGCGGACGCCATGGATAATTTAACAAAACCCCAAAGATTCTGAAAAGCCCGCCATGAAAATCCAGACCAAGCTCTGCCACATGTCCCACTGAAAATATAAACTAGTTGTCCCACCACTATGAACCACCACGACAAGTTCAAAACCCACGCGCCTCCGGCCATTCCCCACCCTAGCCTCAACATAAACAACCAACTGAAAAAGACGTGCAAAACCAATGCCACGGCAGAAATCCAGGCCATCGCCATAATTTTGCTCTGCGCCTGCAAAAACTTGGAGATCGGAAAATTCAAGGCGTAAGCGTACAGCTGTGGGATCATCCACAGTGAATATCGCGCCGCGACTCGAGAAATGTCCTTGTCTTGCGCCAATAGAAGTAAAATCGGTTCGGCGTAAACGTAAAGAAGTGTTAATAGAAAACTAGTGGCGAGGATAATAACCCAGGATCTCTGCATGTAAATGCCGAGCATGTCAATCTGCCCGGCGCCGTATGCCTGCCCGCACAGTGTTTCAAGCGCACTTCCCATTCCCCACTGGTTAATATTGATTAGTCCAAGCAAATTAGTTTCCAAGTGACAGATATTTAACATAAAAAATCGTAATTTTGCAAGTGGATAAAACTGATTTTCCCCATCAATTCTCTTTTCTTCATTTCCTACATAAAACTGATTTTGTCCGTGCAAATAGGCTTAATTGCAATTTTAGTCGGTTTAGTAATCTTAGTCCTATACTGCTTTATGTGGTTTTCGGTCCTTATAATTTTAACCTTTAGTCAAAATAGTGATTCCAAACCCTACGTAGGTATTGTGGTATAAAGAGGGGAACAAATTTTTTTTGAAACCCATTCATTAACTAGCACAAAATTAGAATTTGTAGGACCAAAAATTGATGGTCACGTATAATTAGGGGACCAATTTTGCAGCCATGTAAATCTGTAATAATATTAATTATATCACTAATTATTTTTGTATCTATTTCTCTGGCAAAGCAATAATTATCACAGGCGCATGATAGAATCGATCAATACCATGACCCCGAAAGTTAAACCGGAGATGACCGTGTTCTCGATAGAGAAAGCGGCGAGTTCGAGAGTACCGATGTGGCCGGCGAAGATTTGAGTGATGGCGCCGAGAGAATATTGGCAAACGCCGGTGAAAATGGCGGGGCCCGCCAAATACCACAGCTTTTTGGACTCCAACTTGAATGCCTTGGCGAAGCCGTCAACGCCTGTGATTGGAGCAATGTCATCGCCATCGGCAACAAAAGACGAAGCAAATGAATGGTTTGATAAGTGTTGGATAACATAGCGTTGGCCTGAAAGTTGTGGGACTGGTTCTTCGTCTATGGGGGAAACAAGTGGTTGCTTGCTATTATTATCTTCCATTTTTTTTTTTCCAGATAGTACTCTCGTATTTGGTTGGTGCATGTTCCTTATGAAATATATATAGGGGTGTAAAGTCAAGCCGAATATAGTACTATATTCAAGTTTATTTGAGTTTATGTTTGAGCTACGTTTGATTATTAATTGAATTAAGTTCAAACGAACTTTACTCGAGCCGAACACGAATTGACATCGAGTAGTTTCATGTTTTTTTACATATGTTATTTTTTTTATTAGCCAAGCTCGAGCTCAAGCTATTGGTGGAGGCAGGGGGCCAACCCGTGTCCTGATCCCTTTTTTAATTTTTTTTACTAAGTAATATTTTTTAAGAAAAATACTTTACTTAATATTTATATGAATTTTCTTTTAGTTTTATCTCTCCTGCCCTAATTTCGTGTACTGGCTCACCTCGATATATTATCTGACTATAACATTAGTTCGAGCCGACCTTTACATATTATCAAATGGAAACTGTGTTCAAATTTTGTTCGTTATGTTAACTAACAGAACTCAAACGAGTTTTTAACATCGACCTCGAGTCGAGTATAGTATAGTTTGGTTTTTTAGCCTTACATGTATACGGGTCTTTAATCAGTTTGCTGTGATTTATGTATTGATGAAGTAAATTATAAAATGGATTATTATTTCTGGAATTTAATAGAAGATGTGAAGTGTGGGAAAACTTCAAAAATGGAGGGGTCGATGGAGTAATTTAGGGTACTGGCTTTGTCGGGTGGCAAATCAACCATCCATGGAAAACTGATATAGTGCTTGGCTGGCCTCTAAACTAACATTTTCTATTAATTGGTTTTAACTTTTGAGAACGACTTGAACCAGAGTCGTATCAATCTTAATAGAGTTGGTCTCCTGTTAGACGGTCTAATGGATTTAAGTCTATCAAACGGATACCAACACCAAACTTGGATCTAAAGGGAAAAAAAAATATGTTCTCTCTCGCACCATCCTCTCTCTGTCTACTCTGTTTTTTCTCTCTCTCTGACCACTCGTCATTTGCATCAGTAAGAGAAGAAAAATTCTACCAGGCATCCTATTGTTTTTGTCTCTTCACCCACTAAATCTCAAATATATTCATAGATATATTTTCTATTTGCAGAACCTTGTTGTACACTTGTACTAGTATTAAATTATATTATTTGGAAAATGGTCGTAAGAAATACTCCAATACAATCTTCAGCTATATATTGTAGAGTACTCAATATCATATAATGTTCACGTGAAGCTTGAAAATACTATCTAAGAGTTAATATCAAATCAACTTATATTCACAAGTTATTAGTTTCAAAGGGAAAAATAAATTTTTTAAGGGAACTACTAATACTTTTTAGTAGAGTTGCTATTACTTTTTAAGGAAAAAATTAATACTTTTCACGGGATTACCATAAGTACCTTTCAGGAAAAAAATAATACATTTTAGTAGAACTACATTTTAGAGGTACTACTAATACTTTGGAGGGAAAAAATAATATTTTTCAGGGGATTACACTAAGTAGTTTTCAGCGGAAAACTAGTATTGTGCAAAGGGATTACTAATACGTTTTAGATGGATTACTAATACTTATGCAGGAAAAAAATAATATTTTTCATGAGAACTATTAAAAATTGTTCAAAGAACTACTAATACTTTTCTAAAGAACTGCTAATACTTTTCAAAGCGAAAACTAATACTTTTAATGGTCCTTGTAATTCTATGTCACTGCCTAATATTACACAAATGCCACCGGATCGATTTTCAGATCCGTCTAACAAAATTTGACCCGTTAGACCGTCTGACAGGAGTTTTTGTCAACTTATTATGATTTGGTATAATTATTTGTATATCAAACTTGGAAGTTGGAGGAGTGAACTTGATAAGTTTTTATTAAAGTTAATGAGATTTGTGGCAAAAAAACTTTGTTTCGTAACTAATTAATCACAATTACTATCCAATATTCCTTATTCGCAACAAATATAACTATCCAGCCTACACGGCCCATATCCGGTCTACGTGGCCCATACTAGCGTACGCGGCCCATACCAGCCTAAGCGACCCATTTTATCTTATAAGATCCGAAATGCTATGAGACATCAACCACTAATTCGAGCCGAAGGGAAGACCTCCCAAGCTTCACCGGTCTTGCCACGTAAATAAAAGACCCCGACTTGGGAGGCCAAGCAGGAAGAAATAAAAACGTGTTTTGCAAAAAAAATATTTGGTTCTTACAACTGAAAGTGTACAATGTAGTTTATAGAATAATGACAAGCAAGGTCGTATTCCTCGGGGATTGACTAAAACACTTAGGCTATAATAAAATCGCATTCCAATTTTATTGGCGATTATAACCGAATATCAAGTGCATAATAAAATCGAAAATTAAAAAGAAAAATAAATAAATTTATGAACCACACAAGTATTTTCAAAAACTTTAAGTAACTTTAGACACACAATCTCAACATGTTTCTTCAATATTAAATCCAATTAAAGTTTTAAGAACGAAGTCATACAATTCTATGGGTTCAATTCCTAAAATAGTTTATTTCCTCTCCAAAAACCAGGCGATAAATAAGTATAGATTAATAACAATTGTAGATCTCCGACACGATGCAACTATTATTAACTCCCAAAAGATCTATGAATTGAATGACTCTCCACAAACAATTGTAGGATGAATTCGATTTCGTTTTGTTGGAACTCATCTCCGAATCTCTCACTAACTAATATGCCATGCAAATTAAACCAAATAAAAAGTAATTAATAATAAGCACTTGAATCATAAAATAGAAAACATGAATCAATTAAGAAAACAATTAATCAAGATTTAACATGAATCTGAGTTTTGATTATGTTAAGATTGAAAGGTTAGCAAACCATTGATAACAAATTCATAGACAAATTCGAAATCAATATTATGATATCGTTTAAGCACAAACAAGAGATCTAAACCAAAAAAGAAAACTCTTTCGTGTCAGGATGGAATCTCCTTCCAAGCCTTCGAAGTTCTTGTGCTTCCGTAGATGCGAAAGGCCTTGTGGTGTTCTTCGCGTGCTTAAATGCCATAAGTTGTGGATTATACTTAGTCCATTTGTTGTAGTATGGACTCATATTCATGTCTAATGATGTTTTGTTGTGTGGGGAGCTTATAAGCTCTTGATACTTAAGCTCAAATTGTAAAAGCTGAGCTTTTAGCTTTTGGTTGATTGCTTCTATATTACTCTTGTTGTGCATATTGATAGGGGGAGCTTTTGCTATATATGTTCAAAATCTATACTCCCATCCTTGTGATTATAATGCGTGGGATGTTGTCGCTCACAACGGATAGTTCTTTTTAACCGGTAAAATTGTTTTGTTTTCAAAATCGACCTCGTTAAAATTGTTTTGTTTTCAAAATCGACCTCGTTAAAATTATTTTGGTTTGTAATAATCAAAAAGGGGGAGATTGTTTGATAAATGGTTTTATCATGATTTTGATGATTTTGTTTTTATACCAAAACAATGTTTTTAAAGGTTGTCCAAATACTCCTAAATGATTTAAAATGGTTTTAATATTTTCCGGAGTATTTCTTCAAGTTTATTTTTGACATTAAATTGGACAACACTTTTCATGATTTTGAGTTAATGTGTTTTTACATCAAACAATGTTTCCAAATGTTGTCTAAATACTCGCGATCGGTCTAAAATATTTTCACTAATTTTTGAGTATTTATTGAGTTTTATTTTCGATAAAATTGGACAATATTTATGTCTCGAGGTCAACCTGTCACCGTAGAGAGCAACCCATACCTGAAGATGAATTTTGGAACAGAAAAATGAGACGGACTTGAAATAGACCAGGTCGACCGGTCGACCAGGGTGTCGACCGGTGACGTCGACCGGTCGACCCCCTGTCGACCGGTACCTGGGCGTATCTTTGAAACAGAACTTGAATTCCCTTAAAAACCCATGAGGGGGACCGGTTGTGGAGGAGGTCGACCGGTCGAGGTGTACGTCGACCGGTCGCCCTGTGTTATTTTGTTGTGTATTTTTCAAACGTCTATTTCTGTGCGACCGATCGCCCTAATGTTTGACAACAAAATTCTAACCGTTGTGCAGCAGACAGCTTTTCCCTAAATTGTGGGATTGATTTCTAACAGCTATAATCTTGATTTTAATTGCAAGTTTTTAGTAGATATCAGATTCCAAGAGGAGCCTATCAAGGATCAATCATCTCCTATAAATAGAGGAAGATTTGAAGCACAACAATAAGAGAGAACAACACAACACAACAACATATACTCAAGCAAACACTTGGTCTTCTATTGTCATAATTCTTGTTGTAATTTGCCTAGCTTATCACTTTCACATCCTTGAGGTCTAGGCTATTCTTGATTACACTTGCATAATTCATTATCGAGTTGTAATATTCTTGAATTTTTTGGGTTATCATTCAACACAAGATATCCTTGTGAGTGTTCTTGTGGTAAGAACACACTTGGGTGATCTAGGTGTTAGGTGTAAGAAGATTGTGGTAATCTTCTTGTCGAGGTGTTGAAGAATTTGATATTCTTCAAGGTTGAAGATTATGGTAATCTTCACAAGGTGCCGTTGGAGATTGTGGTAATCTTCAAGAGAGATTGTGGTAATCTCAAAGGTGGTGTTGAAGAAGAGTGTGGTGCTCTTCAAGGTGTTGTTGTAAGTTGGTGTTGTATTAATTTTGGTAATTAATAAAATCTTTTTTCTTTTTGAAATCCATCCCGGATATACTGGGGTGGTAGAGGATTAGGCCCTAGGTGGGTTGAACCTTTATAAATCGACGTGTGTTGTTTACATTCCGCACCTTAATTTTTGTCTTTGAGCATTCGGTTCGAAAAAGAGGGTAAAATCGAAAAGATGGAGATAATCTATTCACCCCCCCTCTAGATTATCGTAGCCGCTTGGACTTACACTTTTGAGTGCAAGTGTAATCAAGAATCAAGCCTAGATCTCAAGATGTGAAAGTGAAAGACCATAGGCTATAAAAACAAGAATGTTGAAATTGAAGAACAAAATATATGCTTGAATGTATCTTGTTGTGTTGTAGTGTATTCTCACTATTGTGTTGCTTCAATTCTTCATCTATTTATAGAAGATGTCTTGAACTTGATAGGCTCCTCCTAGGAGATTGAAATCTGTAAAAAATTGCATGACAAATGAAGAATAGAGCTGTTAAAAATAATACCATAAATTGAGGAAGAGTTGTCTGATGTACAATTGTTAGAATTTGCTGTCAAAACGGTAGGGTGACCGGTCGACCTCTAATATAGAAATGAAAATGATACAGCAAAAACACACAGGGGGACCGGTCCAACAGGGCCTCGACCGGTCGACCTAGGGTCCGACCGGCCGGCCCCGCCCTTGAACGGTTGGACACTCTAAAAAACATAATACAGAGTGTTCTGGCTTTCATTTACTCTTCTCAGATACGGTCGATGTCTTATGCAACCGGTCGACCTCCATGGTTTTTCAAACGTCTTGTTTCTGTTTCAAAACTCAACTCCAGACACGGGTTGCCCTATAGGGTGACCGGTTGAACACGAGACAGAAGTGGTATCCAATTTTTGTCGAAAATAAACTTCAAGAAATACTCCGAAAAATTAGTAAAAATATTTTAGATCGATCGGGAGTATTTGGACAACATTTAGGAACATTGTTTTGGTGTAAAAACACAGTTAAATAAAATCATCAAAATCATGATAAAAATATTTATCTAACAGTAAGTACTTATTCCACATTCCTCTTTACTTTTGATAATTTCCTCATGTTCGGGACGAAGCATATTTTAAGTTTGGGGGGGTTGTCAAGAATGCGTAACTTAGTACTTTCTTGCATTTTGCATTGCAATTAGGATTGCATGTAGAGCATTTTTTGCATTAAATTTTTTGATTTTTTTTGAAAATTTTGATTTTTTATATATATATTTTTTATTTTAGCACGTTTAATTATTTTTGTGTGTGTTTTAAGATTTTCGAAAATGCCCAAAGCTTCCGTATGATTTTACTATGAGCATTTAATTGAATGAGATAACATACATTTGGGAATAATGTGATGAATTGTTGAGGAGATGTCTTTTATTTATTTGGCATTATTTGAGAAAATTGGGTATTTGAGCATGTTGCGAAAAAATAAGCCTGTGAGCTTTTGTGCCTTAAACTGCTTTATATTTTGCAGACTTATTTTTTTCTTGAGTGTGTCATTCATGATTGATAGAACTCTAAAACTTGTTCTGGTATCTTCATTCAAGTCATTTGTGTGTGCAATTTTTGAAAATGATTTAAGGCCATTTTTGTTTTAGCCTACTTATCCTAAAAAGCCTACCTAAGAACTCATAATTCCCTAGTTAGCCAAGTTTGAACCAAAACTTTTTATTCTTAGCCACATTGATTTTTAACATGATTTTGTCCCTGAAAATTCTTGAACTTATAGAAAATGAACAAGTTTGGGGGAGATGTGGTGAAATTTTATGAATAAAGAGAGGAAATGGGAAAAAGAAAGAGGGATGAGCAGTGTATAAGTGAATGAAGAAGAATGAAGCTCGAAAAACAAAGAAAATCTCTGAAAAATCGAGAAAATAGAAAAAGAAAATTCTGAAAATTGTGAAAAAATGAGAGCTTGAGGCTCAAAAAAAAAGAAAAAAAGAAAAGGAAAGAAGGCAAAAATGCCTAAGAATGAAAAAGGAGAAATAAGGGTGGAGTTGAGTGAAAAAGAAAATATCTTGAGAATGAGTTTATGAAAAATTGGGTTAGTGAATTGCAAGTCTGTGCGCTTAAATTCTATTTGCTCAAGTCAGGTCACTTAATCCAAATTTTCCCTACCCTTACCAAAGAGCCAACATTACAACCAAATGAAAAAGTCCTTTTTATTTTTAGATTGTGCACACAAAAGTGGTCGAGATATTAGACGATTTGCAAGCCTATGGTAGTTCTACTTTGACTGAATTAAATTTGAGCGTAAACACTTTCCAAACACTCTTAAGAGTCGAGTGATACACTATCTACTTGTGAGTCGCGATGTCAAGTACCCAAGAGAGTATAACTATGCCGAGCTTATGAAAGATGACTTCTTGATAATGAATTGCATGGTTTAGTTGAGTATTGAGCCGAATGAAGATTTAATGTTTATCGTGTTCTTGTGTGTTATTTTTACCCATTGATATTAGTTTTCTTAATTTGCTCGAGGACGAGCAATGCTATAAGTTTGGGGGATTTTGATGCGTGTGAAATATACGTGCATTTAGAGGTTTAAAATGATATATATTTGATGTATTTGCACACATATTTAGTGTGTTTTTACTTGGTTTCCTTATAAGGGCATGATACTGCGTGTTCTTGTAATTTTTTACAAGAAACGGAGCTTAATCGAAGAAATATCAGTTGAAAGGCCCGGATAGAACTGACGCAAGCGAAGAGATGATCGAAAAGACGAAGAAACCAGTCAAAAACAAGTCACACGATCGGACACGGCCGTGTGACACACCTGTGTGAAAATATACATGTCCGTGTGAGAAAGGGAAGAAACAGGGGACGGAACCAAGCCGCACGGCTAGACCATGTGGGACCTACATGATCGTGTGGAGTTTGCCTGCATAACACCCACACGGCTGTGTGAGGTCACACGGCCAGACCGTGTGGGACACTGCCACATGTTTTTTGGAGTCCATTTCCCATTCCAACTCGACAAGTGACTCTCCAAGCATCTATAAAAGGAACCCAATGCTTGCACGAAAATTGATCTATTCATACCACATACAACACATCAACTTACACAGGAACACAAGATCCAAGGTCTTCTGAGAGAGGAGGGTTATTTAATAGCCACAGCTTATAGCTTCTTTCTCGAACTTATATTAGCTTATATGAGCTAATGAGCTTATAACCTGTTTCTCCCCCTTTGGAATCATCAAAAAGAATGTTAGCACGATAAAAAAAACATCATCAAAGTGCGCAACTAAACCGATGTATCGAGCCATATGAACATTAATGCTTATAAACTAAATAGGAGGAAAAAGTCGATCATACGACTTGTAGAAGCTTATGAAAACTTATTTGTTATGCAAAAACATGATCTCTATAAATATACAAGGCTTTTGAAATCGAGAGAATCATGTAGGTGATGATTTTTTCATTGAGACATTTTATCGAACACTTGGCGGGCGTCAAAAATTGAAGAAGATATATATAGCCCTTGTAAATGTAATCAAGCCAAGTTTTTCATCACCAAAAGCAATTTTACAAATATCATCCATCAACAGTCAATAAGCTCATCACAAATATATACACATTTCATCAAGAAAATACATATAGGCCAAGTTCTCAAGGGTTCAACCCAATTGAGATAAGGTAGTGGAATTCTTACCATTTAATCGGTAAAGACGAGCAATAATGATGATAATCAAGCCTAAATAGGTCCAAGATATGAAATGTATGCAACAAAACAAATTTGGAGTGAAGTTTGTGTGCAATTTGCGAAGGGGACGAAAAATGGCCAAAAATCCAAAAAGGGCAGAGGCATTTTAAACCAAAAATCCATCAGGGCATGAGCGACAGTCGAGCTAGTGGGCGACGGCCGGCCTCGCCCTGGCAGCCCACCGGTTCTTCGCTTTTGAAATTCAAATTTGATCCAAAAATCCGATTTTTCGCCCCTATGTTTTGAAAACGTGCAAAATGCAAACGTAGACCTCATTAAATATACATTATGTCATAATCAAGCTCGAAATTGTTTGATACATGTTTTTATCTTAATATTGATGATTTTATTTTGTCACCAAAACAATGTTTTTAAAGGTTGTCTAAATACTCCTAAATGATTTAAAATGGTTTTAATATTTTCCGGAGTATTTCCTAAAGTTTATTTTTGAAAATAATAGACAACACTTTTAATGATTTTATATCAATGGGTTTTTATTCCTAAACAAGATTTCTAAATGTTGTCTAAATACTCCCAATTGGTTTAAAATATTTTTACTGAATTTTCGGAGTATTTCTTGAGTTTTATTTTCGACACAAATTGGACAACATTTTGTCTCGTGGTCGACCTAGTCGCCCTATAGGGCAACCCGTGACCAAGATGTTTTTAGAAACAGAAAATGAGACGGAAGTAAAACAGCAGGTCGATCGGTCGCCCGGGCGTCGTCGCCGCCGGTGGTCAACCGCACTGCATGTTTCGTTTTGAAACGAACAAAACCTCTTCGTTTTTGAGTTAGGGAGACCGGTTGAGACAGGGTCGGACCGGTCGAAGCCTATGTCGACCGGTCACCCCGTTGATATTTTCAAAGTGTTCTTATTTCTCTTATTTAAATGCGACCGGTCGCCGTGTATTGACAAAGACAAAAATATGACCGTTTGGCAAAGCAAACACATTTCCTTAAATTGTGGGATTGATTTCTAACAGCTATATTCTTGATTTTAATTGTATTTTTCTGTAGATTTTCAATCCCCAAGAGGAGCCTATGCTTGATCAATCATCTCCTATAAATAGAGGAAGTTTTGGAGCAACCAATACAACAATTGATATACAACACAACAAGATACACTTCAAGCAAATACTTGGTCTTTCATTGTTATTATTCTTGTTGTAAATTTGCCTAGCTTATCACTTTCACATCCTTGAGGTCTAGGCTATTCTTGATTACACTTTGCACTCAAATTGTATTATTCATTATTGAGTTGTAATCTTGACTTTTGGTTATCATTCAAACACAAGATATCCTTGTGAGTGTTCTTGTGGTAAGAACACACTTGGATGATCTAGGTGATAGGTGCAAGAAGATTGTGGTGATCTTCTTATTGAGGTGTTGAAGAATTTGGTATTCTTCAAGGTTGAAGATTGTGGTAATCTTCACAAGGTGCCGTTGGAGATTGTGGTAATCTTCAAGAAGAGATTGTGGTAATCTCAAAGGTGGTGTTGAAGAAGAGTGTGGTGCTCTTCAAGGTGTTGTAAGTTGAATTTGTATTAATTTTGGTAATTAATAAAATTCTTTTTCTTTTTGAAATCCATCCCGGATATACTGGGGTGGTAGAGGGTTAGGCCCTAGATGGGTTGAACCTCTTTAAATCGACGTGTGTTGTTTACATTCCACACCTTTATTATTGTGTTTGAGCATTCGATTAAAAAAAGAGGGCGAAATTGAAAAGATGGAGATAATCTATTCACCCCCCTCTAGATTATCATAGCCGCTTGGACTTTCAAGTGGTATCAGAGCCAAACTCTTTGGCAAGCTCGTTTCACATCGCGAGTGAAGAGAAACGATCATCGGCTACGAACGAAGCTCATCTATCCGGCACCTCCACCACCAAGCCACCACTATTTGATTCCAAAAATTTTAATTTTTGGAAAGAAAGAATGGAATGCTATCTACAAGGTTGCGGGTTCGACATTTGGAACACCGTCATTAATGGAGAATCCATTCCGATGAAAGATACACCACACACCTCAAAAGACTTCAAAAAGCTCAATGATGAAGAAAAGAAAATCATCTCCTTAAACGGTAAGGGTTTAAATATTTTGTATTGTTCACTTACTAATTTAGAATATGAACATATTGTAGGAATAAAGTCGACACATGAAGTATGGCAAAAATTAGAAGCCATCTATGGAGTATTTGCAAATGAAAGGAGTCAAACAAAAGCATCCACTTCTCAAAGGGATACAAGTTCATATCTAAGGAACAAGCCTCTTACAACTTCCAATTATGAAAAAGTTGAATATTGTTTTATGGGCATAAATGAAGAAAACGAGGTATGTCTTAAACCCTCTACTTCCTATGATATTGTCATTCAAAATGATTATAATGATTTACAAAATGATTATGATGAACTTCAAAATGAATTCCAAAGCTTACTTGTTAAATACAAAAATTTGAAAAAGGAATTCAATATTTTGAAAAATGATAAGGATAGTTTATTTACTTCCTATGAATCACTATCATGTGCTCACACCACCACTCTTGACAAGGTTAGAAACCTTGAAAAAGAAAATAGTACTCTTGTTGAATATATTGATTGCATGAAAAAGAATTTATCTAAATCCAACTTGAGTACCGATAAAATGACCAAGATTGTTGATTGTTCGAAACTAGAACTTGATCATAAGACTAAGGGTGTCAATCACATGAAAAAGAATCAAGTCTCTAAGCATGTTGGTCATTATGCTCCTAGAATTATTACATGTTTCTATTGCGGTAAAAAGGGTCATACGGCTAATTTTTGTCGAGCTAGAAATAGCTCTAATTATTGTTGGAGACCTAAAAGTCTCAAGACTAATCCCAAAGGACCCAAACACATGAGGGTACCACAAAATAATGTCATATTAGGTACCCGGCGAAATAATGATCGAAAAAAATTCATAACGCCAAGAAGACATCAAATGACCGTTTCATTTGATCAAAGAAGGAGAAACTATTCTCAACAAAGCCAATTTCCAAGAAGAGGATATAATCAAAATTGGGAAGAACATAGTCCTTGGAAATGGCAAAGACATCATCAAGATGATTTTCAAAGAAGAAGAGACCATCAACAACGGGATGGTAACAAACCTTGGAAATGGAGTAATCAAAGAAGTCATCATCAACAAAGTGACTTCTCAATGGGAAGATATCATCAACAATGGGAAAAACACAACCTATGGAAACAGCGAAATTGGTAAATCGTATCTCCCCATTCATATATGCATTTTATTTTAATTCTATGCATGTTTTTAAATTGTGTCTTAATTGCAAAATGAGTCTTCAAGTATTTATTTTTAATGTAGGTCCTTTATATATTTGTGAGTTTCAATATTTTTTAAAAGAAGACCTTGCATGATTTTCTAAAACTTTTGAGCATTTAATTAGTCTTTTGTGGCTTATTATCTCTTATGAAATCTTATAGCATAAGCTCTTTTTGATATCTCCTATTACTTGCCTACACTTGTATTTTCTATGCAAATTTTGTCTAAGAATTGTGTAGGATACATATCTCATACTCATTGGCTATTACGTCATCAAGTTTCTTAAACTATCGAGGTATGTCTACTTGTATTTTTTTTAAACTCGATATTATGCTTATGCACATATCTTTCAAGATATTTCATTTTAACCCCTTAAGTGCCCCTAAATGATTTTGCAAATATTTTCTTTAAAAAGGCACTACTTGTTAAGTCTCGTTTTTATCGAATATATATTTTCCCGAAACCCATATTTGTTGGATATAGTCCAAAATTATCTTTTTGCAAAGTTTTAAAACTTTTGGGGTGAAAAATAGAGTTTTGGAAAACTCGGGAAAAGAAAAATTACGGGACGGCCAAAGCAG
This sequence comes from Rehmannia glutinosa, assembly GCA_016081115.2. Classification (NCBI taxonomy): domain Eukaryota; kingdom Viridiplantae; phylum Streptophyta; class Magnoliopsida; order Lamiales; family Orobanchaceae; genus Rehmannia; species Rehmannia glutinosa. The sequence continues at coordinate 41,078 of JABTTQ020000475.1, forward strand.
GGGCGACGGTTGTTGCCGCACGTCGACCGGTCGCACCCTACTCGGGTCGCCAGGCCATTTTTACAACTTAAAAACATTCTGTCTTCTTCGCAAAACAGACGCAGGATATATTTCTCAAACCCTTAACAACGAACGTCTTTCCCCTTTTCTTATATTCCTCAATTCTTCATCATTTTCACGATTCTTGTTGCTAATCTTCTTATTTTCACAAGAATCTTACATATATGGCTCCCCCAAAGAATTCCACCGGTCGAAATCCCATCTCCAAGCGTAGAAGGGGCGGAGAGGGTTCGTCGAGAAATCTGCAAGAGGAAGCCGAACAAAGGGATATTCGAGCCGCTCAAAGAAACGTGGATCAAGAAAGTGATGATGTTCAAAATCCCATTCTCTCTTGGGCCCAAATTACCGAGCTACGCGGAACAATTTCGCTCCAAAATTGCCGTTGGGCGAAAGGTAAAAAATCCTTTGTTACTCAAGCCCCTAATTCCCACAATGTTCTTAATTTCATCAATAAATATGCGGAATGGTATTATGAGGATTCGGGAATGGGAGGAAAATCTATTGCTTGGACTAAAATGTGTCGTTTTAGTTCATTTACAAATGAGTATCCCACTATAAGAGGATTTTTTGAGGAGCAAGGTTGGATGTATTTATGGGAACATGCTTATGTTTTGTATGATGATGATATTATCCAACTCTTTTATGCCAATATGTGGGTCGAATATGATGTTGAAAGGAAGCCTATAGCCGTAAATTCACTTATAAGGGGTCGTCATTTTAGATGGACCCCCAATGATATTTGCCGGTTTTTACGTGTTAGAGAAGGTGGTTGGGATTATTTCTCTTGTGGGACTTGGAATGATGAAATGTTGGGGGTGTCAATGAAAGAAGTGAAGACGTATTTGGGAGTATGGCCAAAGTATTCTTTGTTGGCAATGACACTTGAGCATCGTATTTTGTCGGTCATTGTCTCATACTGCATTTGTGGTAAGTCGGGAAAGATGCCTAGCAACATGGATTACTTTTTGACTTATAAGATTGCTAGGAGGGAACCACTTAACTTTGGTGCCATACTTATTCAATGTCTAATCGAGTCCATCACTCAAGGTAATAAGAAGTTGGTTATGGGAAATTGGATTTGTAAACTTCTTATTCAATCGGGACTACCTTCGTTGGAGTGTAACTCGGAAGTATTTCAAAATGACTTCGACATTGATAACATCTCCCAAATGGTCACGATGCACAATAATATGGACATCCGACCAACCAAAATGGCTAGAGGAAGAGGTCAAGAGTCCCCCGATCCAAATGACTACTTTGATGACGCCGAGGCCGCAAGATTGGCGGAAGAAGGTGAACCGAGCAATCCGGAGGGTAATACCAGTGCTCAATCGCCTAGGAGGTATACTCAAGCCGAATTTGATGAGATGAGGGCTTTTCATGAGACGAGGTATGAGGCTTTGGAGCAAAAGACCTCCAAAATGCAAAAGTCTATCGGGAAGTTGAAGAAATTCATCAAGAACTTTATTCACGGATCTTGCTTCTCCTCGGATGAGGAATGATGTCCCCACCCCCTTTACTTTCTAGCATTTTTATGATGCTTTGTATTTTTATGAACCTTTGTAAAACTCATTTGTACTAATGATATTTGCTTGTTTTTCTTAAAAGGGTTAAAATTGCAAGTTGATAATGACTTATGGATGATCATGATTTTGATGGAGTATTTGATGGTAAAAATACTCTTATATGGCATGGTTTGAAAATTGGTATGAATTACTTGATGGTAAAAGTGCTTCTCTTAATGCTTTGATCATTATGCTTAGTTGGATATGTTGGGACATTTGATACATGTATTGTTTAAGGCATGACTTATATTACTTGATGGATGCTCTAATTTTTGGCATTTGTAATGCCTTGATCCTTCTTAGCTTATCTCAATTGGGTTGAACCTTTGAGAATCTACTTTGAGCTTCTTATTTGATGAACAAATGTTGCGTATGTTGCATATGATCTTATTAAGCTTTGGAATGAGGATTGATTGATGATATGAAAATTTTTGGCTTGAAACTTTTACAAGGACTATATACAACCTCTTTTATTTTTTACGCACCCAAGGTGTTTGATGAAATGTCGCAACGAAACTTTCAATTTCTACATGATTCTCTCGCTTCAACATGTCTTAAAATCTTTTTGAAATCATGTTTTCAGCTAACTAATGAGCTTATGGATCTCTTATGTTACAATTCTCCCATTTTCCTTGGACTTTATGTATAAATTGCTCGATGGTTGATAAACCGTCTCGTTTGCGCACTTTGATATATTTATATGATGTTTTTATCACCCTAACATTCTTTTTGATGATTCCAAAGGGGGAAAAACATGATATTGGCTCATTAGCTCAAAGAAGCTAATAAAAGCTTGTCGCAAAAGCTATAAGCTATGGCTCATAATAGCCATAAGTTGTGATTTATTTTTAGTCCAATTGTTGCTTGATGGACTTATATAATTGTTTAATGATGTTTTGTGATAGGGGGAGCTTATAAGCTCTTGAACAAATTGTAAAAGCTAAAGCTTTTAGCTTATGGAAAATTGCTTTTACATTATTCTTGATATGCTTGTTGATAGGGGGAGCTTGTGCTTATTATTGAAAATATTTACTCCCTACTTGGTTGCTTTAATATTTTTGGAAATTTTGGTTGCTTCCAAACGGTCAAATGTTTTTAATTGAAAATCATTTCTAAAACTGCTCTCTTAGTTTGTGTTAAAATTGTTTTGGTTTGTAATCATCAAAAAGGGGGAGATTGTTTGATACATATTTTTATCTTAATTTTGATGATTTTATTTTGTCACCAAAACAATGTTTTTAAAGGTTGTCTAAATACTCCTAAATGATTTAAAATGGTTTTAATATTTTCCGGAGTATTTCCTAAAGTTTATTTTTGAAAATAATAGACAACACTTTTAATGATTTTATATCAATGGGTTTTTATTCCTAAACAAGATTTCTAAATGTTGTCTAAATACTCCCAATTGGTTTAAAATGTTTTTACTGAATTTTCGGAGTATTTCTTGAGTTTTATTTTCGACACAAATTGGACAACATTTCTGTCTCGTGGTCGACCGGTCGCCCTATAGGACAACCCGTACCTGAAGATGTTTTTTAGAAACAGAAAATGAGACGGAAGTAAAAAAAAGGCGGTCGGCCGGCCGGCGTCGGCGTCGTCGCCGATGGCCGGGCGTCGACGTGACTGCATGTTTCATTTTGAAAGAATAAAACCTTTCGTTTTTTTTGAGTTAGGGGACCGGTTGAGAGGGGGCCGGTGTCGAAGCCTATGTCGACCGTCGCCTGTTGATATTTTCAAAGTGTTCTTATTTCTCTTATTTTCGTGCGACCGGTCATCGCCTGTGTATTGACAAACAAAAATATGACCATTTGACAGCAGACACATTTCCTTAAATTGTGGGATTGATTTCTAACAGCTATATTCTTGATTTTAATTGTATTTTTCTGTAGATTTTCAATCCCCAAGAGGAGCCTATGCTTGATCAATCATCTCCTATAAATAGAGGAAGTTTTGGAACAACCAATACAACAATTGATATACAACACAACAAGATACACTTCAAGCAAATACTTGGTCTTTCATTGTTATTATTCTTGTTGTAAATTTGCCTAGCTTATCACTTTCATATCCTTGAGGTCTAGGCTATTCTTGATTACACATTGCACTCAAATTGTATTATTCATTATTGAGTTGTAATCTTGACTTTTAGTTATCATTCAAACACAAGATATCCTTGTGAGTGTTCTTGTGGTAAGAACACACTTGAATGATCTAGGTGATAGGTGCAAGAAGATTGTGGTGATCTTCTTATTGAGGTGTTGAAGAATTTGGTATTCTTCAAGGTTGAAGATTGTGGTAATCTTCACAAGGTGCCATTGGAGATTGTGGTAATCTTCAAGAAGAGATTGTGGTAATCTCAAAGGTGGTGTTGAAGAAGAGTGTGGTGCTCTTCAAGGTGTTGTAAGTTGAATTTGTATTAATTTTGGTAATTAATAAAATTCTTTTTTCTCTTTGAAATCCATCCCGGATATACTGGGGTGGTAGAGGATTAGGCCCTAGGTGGGTTGAACCTCTTTAAATTGACGTGTGTTGTTTACATTCCGCACCTTTATTATTGTGTTTGAGCATTCGATTAAAAAAATAGGGCGAAATTGAAAAGATGGAGATAATCTATTCACCCCCCCTCTAGATTATCGTAGCCGCTTGGACTTTCAGAAATGAGGTAAAATACTCGGCGGTGAGCGATTAAAAAGTCCGCGAGTTATCTTTGAGACGGAATTAAACACATCTCAAGTTTTTGTTAAACATGCAATCCCAAAAAAAATATCGAATCTCAATATGTTTAGTTCGATTATGACGAACCATATTTTGAAAAATAAAATTTACACCGGACTTGTTATCCCGAAAAATAATAACGTTTTAAAACTTTGAATTAACAAGTCATAAGAAGAAGTGCCTTACAAATATTTGAAAATTTCTTTTAACGGCACTTTAAAGAGATTCGTTGGGATTGTTTTAAGTCGAGCATATAGACATAAGACATATAGAATATCGAGTCTAAGAAGTAATAAACGAATGAACATACCTCAAATTCGTTTGTCAATGCCTACTTCAACCTTTTGTCAATTTTCGCATTTGTAGCCATATAGGTTGAAATAGTTCTTTCTTCTTCAATGTTTCACTTCTTCTTTTGAGTGTGGAATATAATCACTTTCTTGGCATTGTCGAACTTGAATTCCAATGATCAAATTTGAGCTCCCTTTATCATGATCACCTTGAGTTCACCTTGCATTGACTTGGAAAAATATCTTGCACAAATATTTATTAGTAGCACCAAAAATATTATCAACATAAATTTGCACAAGTAAACACCCTTGCCCTTTTTCAAAACAAGGAGTGTAGTATCAACTTTACTTTTTGTAAAATTATTTTGCAAAAATAGCTAAGTCCATCAAACCATATTCGGGGTACTTGTATCAACCGTAAAAGGCCATTTATAAAAATCATTAGGCCAAAAAATTTTAAACTCGATAGACTTCTATTTGAATAAAACCATTTAGAAAATTGGATTTAACATCCATTTGGTAAAGCTTGAAATTTTCTCAAAACAAGAATGGGCATGTAAAGTGCAAATAACTTCTAAATGTGCTATGAGTGCAAATATTACATCTAAATCATTACCTTCTTCTTGACAATACCCTTAGGCTACTAACATTGCCTTGTTCCTTAAACTTGTTCCGAAATACCAAAAATTTCTGCAAAATCTCAACAAAGAATCTTGCACAAGAGCATAGTAATATAGAATGATAGAGACACTATATCAAGTAACACATACTATGCTTAAAGAAAATCATCAAGAATATACTACACCATGTAAGTTCAATTAAGCTTATAGAAAGCTATATAAGGTCTCTTTTGAAATATGAAAATACGAGAGCATATAGTTGAGACCTCAATCACAAGAATCATATGAACAAGAGCTTTGACATAAGCATCCAAGAATAATGGCATTTATATGTGCAATAAAATGCATAACTTAGAAGATCAATTTTTTTATCAAAATAAAATATAATCCTTTAAAAATCTTGGGTAAAACAAGCTATGTTAAATAATGTCTTCTCAAAAATCAAAACATCCTCTTAATGGCACTTGTATAAAATAAGCACATAGGCATATGGCACAACATGTATTGAGTCTATGAGATGAATAACAATAATGAGTGTACCTCGATAATTCATGTTTCTCTTGATATATTACGAGTAGATAACCATATATAGAGAGATATGTAAATCCTGCACAATTCTTAAACCAAATTTTGCACAAACACAATAATACATGTGTAGGCTAAGCAATAAGAGATATCTTAAGCATGCTTGTGCTATATAACTACATAGGAGATAATAAACCACATAAGTCTAATTAAATGCACAAGAGTTTTAAAAACATCATGCAAGGTCTTTTTTTTTAAAAATATTTTGAAACACACAAATATATTGAAGACCTAAATTTTAAAAATAAATTTTTAAGACTCATTTTGAAAAATTATTTTACAATTATGACACAAATAAAAACATGCATAAAGAATAAAATGCATATTTAAATAGGGAGATACAATTTACCAATTTTGCCATTTCCATGGGTTGTGTCGTTCCCATTGTTGATGATATATTCCCGTTTGAAAATCTTCATGTTGATGGTGGTTTCTCCAATTGCTCCATTTCCAAGCATTGTGGCCTTCCCATTGTTGATAGTGTCTTTCTCTTGGAAATGTATTTTTGATGTTGTCTTCTCCTTTGATCAAATGAAATGGTCATTTGATGTCTTCTTGGCAGTATGTATTTTCCTCGATTATTATTCCGTCGGGTACCTAATATGACATTATTTTGTGGTACCCTCAAGTGTTTGGGTCCTTTGGAATTAGCTTTGAGACTTTTAGGTCTCCAATAATAATTAGAGCTTTTTCTAGCCCAACAAGTATTAACCGTGTGACCCGTTTTACCACAATAAAAACACGTAGTAATTTTGGGAGCATAATGACCAACATGCATAGGGACTTGATTTCTTTTCACATAATTAACAACACTAGGCTTATGATCAAGTCCTTGTTTCAATTTATCACAACTATGAACATCAATAATATCGGTCATTTTATCGGTACTCAAGTTGGATTTTGATAAATCATTTTTCATGCAATTAATATCCTAAACAAGAGTACTATTTTCTTTCTCAAGGTTTCTAACCTTGTCAAGTGTGGTGGTGTCATCACATGAAAGTGATTCATAAGAGGAAAATAAATTATCCTTATCAATATTCAAAATATTGAATTCTTTTTTCAAATTTTTGTATTTAACAAGTAAGCTTTGGAATTCATTTTGAAGTTCATCAAAATCATTTTGAAAATCACTATAATCATTTTGTAATTCATTATCATAAGAAGTGGAGGGTTTTGAACTTACCTCGTTTTCTTCTTCGAAGCCCATAAGACATCGTTCGTTTTCATCGACGTCGGAAGTTGTAGGAAGCTCATCCCAAGTTGGGTTTGTATCCATTTGAGAAGTAGATGCTTTTGAGTGGCTCCTTTCATTTGCATATACTTCTTCTAATTTTCTCCATACTTCATGTGCCGATTTAATTCCTACAATATGATCATATTCCAAAATGGTAAGTGAACAATACAAAATATTAAGAGCTTTACCATTTAAGGTGATGATTTTCTTCTCTTCATCATTGAGCTTTTGAGGCCTTTGGAGGTGTGTGGTGTGTCCATCATCGGAATGGATTCTTCATTTACTACCGTGTTCCAAATATCGAACCCACAACTTTGTAGATAGCATTCCATTCTTTCTTTCCAAAATATATAATTTTTGGAATTAAATAGTGGTGGCTTGGTGGTGGAGGGGCCGGTAAGGTAGACTTCATTCGTAGCTGGTGATCGTTCCTATTTACGCGCAATGTGGAACGAGCTTGCAAAAGAGTTTGGCTCCGATACCACTTGTAAGTCCAAGCGGCTACGATAATCTAGAGGGGGGGTGAATAGATTATCTCCATCTTTTCGATTTTACCCTCGTTTTCGAACCGAATGCTCAAAGACAAAAATTAAGGTGTGGAATGTAAACAACACACGTCGATTTATAGAGGTTCAACCCACCTAGGGCCTAATACTCTACAACCCCAGTATATCCGGGATGGATTTCAAAAAGAAAAAAGATTTTATTAATTACCAAAATTAATACAACACCAACTTACAACAACACCATGAAGAGCACCACACTCTTCTTCAACACCACCTTTGAGATTACCACAATCTCTCTTAAAGATTACCACAATCTCCAACGGCACCTTGCGAAGATTACCACAATCTTCAACCTTGAAGAATACCAAATTCTTCAACACCTCGACAAGAAGATTACCACAATTTTCTTACACCTAACACCTAGATCACCCAAGTGTGTTCTTACCACAAGAACACTCACAAGGATATCTTGTGTTGAATGATAACCCAAAAAATTTAAGATTACAACTCGATAATGAATTATGCAAGTGTAATCAAGAATAGCCTAGACCTCAAGGATGTGAAAGTGATAAGCTAGGCAAATTACAACAAGAATTAAGACTATAGAAGACCAAGTGTTTGCTTGAGTATATCTTGTTGTGTTGTGTTGTTCTCTCTTATTGTTGTGCTTCAAATCTTCCTCTATTTATAGGAGATGATTGATCCTTGATAGGCTCATCTTGGAATCTGATATCTACAAAACAATTGCAATTAAAATCAAGATTATAGCTATTAGAAATCAATCCCACAATTTAAGGAAAAGCTGTCTGCTGCACAACGGTTAGAATTTTGCTGTCAAACATTAGGGCGACCGGTCGCATTGAAATAGACGTTTGAAAAATACACAAAAAATAAACAGGCGACGGTCGGCGTCGACGACACCTCGACCGGTCGACCTCCTCCACAACCGGTCCCCCTCATGGGTTTTTAAGGGAATTCAAGTTCTGTTTCAAAGATACGCCCAGGTATCGGTCGACAGGGGGTCGACCGGTCGACGTCACCGGTCGACACCCAGGTCGACCGATTGACCTGGTCTATTTCAAGTCCGTCTCATTTTTCTATTCCAAAATTCATCTTCAGGTACGAGTTGCCCTCTACGGCGACCGGTTGACCTCGAGACAGAAATGTTGTCCAATTTTAGTCGAAAATAAAACTCAATAAATACTCCGAAAATTAGTGAAAATATTTTAGACCGATCGCGAGTATTTAGACAACATTTGGAAACATTGTTTGATGTAAAAACACATTAACTCAAAATCATAAAAAGTGTTGTCCAATTTAATGTCGAAAATAAACTTGAAGAAATACTCCGAAAAATATTAAAACCATTTTAAATCATTTAGGAGTATTTGGACAACCTTTAAAAACATTGTTTTGGTATAAAATCAAAATCATCAAAATCATGATAAAACCATTTATCAAACAAAAAGTTGTATACTTCATTATCGAGTTGTAATCTTGAATTTGTGTTCGTCATTCAACACAAGATATCCTTGTGAGTGTTCTTGTGGTAAGAGCACACTTGGGTGATCTTAGGTGTTAGGTGTAAGAAGATTGTGGTAATATTCTTGTGGAAGAGTTTGGTGCTCTTCGAGGTGTTGGAGAGTTTGGTGCTCTTCAAGGTGGAAGATTGTGGTAATCTTCACAAGGTGCGGTAGCTAGAAGATTATGGTAATCTTCTAGGAAGATTGTGGTAATTTTCAAAGAGGTGTTGTAAGAACAGTGTGGTACTCTTCAAGGTGAAGTTGTAATAATTTTGGTAATTATTAATAAAATCTTTTTTTATTTTTAAAATCCATCCCCGAGATACTGGGGTGGTAGAGGATTAGGCCCTAGGTGGGTTGAACCTCTATAAATCGACGCGAGTTGTTTATTTTCCCGCACCTTCATTCTTGTCTCTGCTTATTCATTTGAAAAAGAGGGCGAAACTCGAAAAATCGGCTTAATCTATTCACCCCCTTCTAGATTATCGTAGCCACTTGGACTAATAAGTGGTATCAGAGCCAAACTCTTGGCAAGCTCGTTCCACATTGTGAGTAAAGAGGAAAGATCCATGGCTACGAACGAGAGCTATCTACCAACCAGTGCTTCATTCAATAGACCGCCTCTCTTAGACTCCAACAATTATGCATTTTGGAAGGACCGAATGGAATGCTTCTTACAAGGTTGCGGGTTCGATATTTGGAGCACGGTTATAAACGGAGTATCCATTCCGATGAAGAAAAAGGAAGACGGAACTCAAATCTCCAAAGCCCTCAAGGAGTTTGATGATGAAGACAAGAAAATATTCTTCTTAAACGGTAGAACTCTTAACATTCTTTATTGCTCTCTTACCGCTACGAAATATAATCGTATTAAAGGTATTCAATCCGCTCATGATATTTTGGCAAAATTGGAAGTTATCTATGAAGGCACAAAGAAAGTGAAACAAGATCAAAAGACCATGTTGGTCAAAGAGTTCGAAAATTTCACTATGAATATTGGTGAAATATTTCTAGAATGGTTGAAAAGCTTGACAATATTGTAAATCCTCTAGTTGCACTTGGAAAAATTATTTCCGAAGAGGATAAGGTTACAAAAGTTCTTAATGCGCTTTCCGCCTCTTGGTCCGAAAAAGTTACCGCTATTACGGAAGCTCAAAATTTGGAAACTCTAAATTTTGATGAGCTTATTGGCAATCTTCTTATCTATGATTTGTATATCAATGAAAGGAGTAACTCAAAGGCATCAACTTCTCAACCGGGTATGGGATCAACTACAAAAGGTCTTGCCTCAAAATCAAAAATATATTATTTTAGTGATGAGAAAGATGAAGATGAAGATGAGGAGCTTATTAGAAAATTCACAAAATTTGTAAATAAAAACAAGGAAAGAAAAACAAGAGACAATTCTTGTTTTAGATGCGGAAAACCCGGACACCATATTGCAAATTGTCCAAAAGATAAAGAAGAGCAAAGAAAGAAAAAGCACTTTCACAAAGCCTTGAAGGCCAAAGCCCAACCAACAACATGGGACAAACTTCTTACATCCGATGATGAAGAAGCCGAGCAATGTCTAATGGACATCAAAGAAGACAACGAGGTACGCTCTAACTCTTCTATTTCCTTTAGTAATGAATTGCATGATGATTATGATGAATTGCAAAATGATTTTGATGATCTTCAAAATGAATTCCAAAGCTTGCTTTTTAAATACAAAAATTTGAAAAAGGAATTCAACACCATTGAAAATGAAAAGAATAGCTTACATGCTTCTTATGAATCTCTTACTAGTGCTCATGATGTTACACTTGATAAGGTTAGAAACCTTTAAAAAGAAAATAGTACTCTTGTTAAGGATATTGATTGCATGAAAAAGGATTTGTTAAAGTTCAACTTGAGTACCGATAAAATGACCAAAAATCTTGATGTTCATCGTTGTGATCATTTGAAACTAGGACTTGGTTATAAGCCTAATGTTATTATTGATAAGAAAAAGAAGCAAGTCTCTATGCATGTTGGTCATTATGCTTCTAGAATAATTACTTGCTTCTATTGTGGTAAAAAGGGTCACACGGCAAATACTTGTCGGGATAGAAGTAGCTCTAATTATTATTGGAGACCTAAAAGTCTCAATGCTAATCCCGAAGGACCCAAACACTTGAGGGCACCACAAGAAAATTTTATGTTAGGTACTCGGCGCAACAAAAATCAAAGGAATTTTAAATTGTCAAATAGAAAACAAATGATCGCGCCATATGATCGAACGAGGAGATATTATCAACAAAGTCGTGTTTCAAGAAGAAGGAATAATCAACAATGGGAAAGATACAACCCTTGGCAATGGCGAAATTGGTAACTCGTATCCTCTTCTTAAATTATGCATTTTATTTTGATTGCACATATTCATGTCTTTATTCTTGTTTGTTTTGTCAAAACTCTTTTTCAAAATACTTCTTATAAATGATGTCTCAACTATATGCTCTCGGATTTTCAAATTTCAAAAAAAACCTTATATAGCTTCCTATAAGCATATTAGAAGTTACTTGTTTTATTAAACTCTTGATGGTTTTTACAAATCATAGTATGTGCTACTTATATCAATATTGTCCATATTATCCGATATTACTATGCTCTTATGCAAGATATTTGTCAAGTTTTTGCAGGAAATATGTTGGTATTAAGGAACAATTGATCGTAGACTTATCCATGACCATCTACGTCAAAATGTGTCAAGATTGTGAAAGGCATATCGGTTGACAAACAAATTCGAGGTATGTTTATCAACTTTCATTACTCTTATAGACTCGATATTCTTCATCCCATATGCCTATATGCTCGATTTCGAAACAATCCCAAAGAATCTCATTAAAGTGCCATTAAAAGAAATTTTCAATATTTGAAAGACACTTCTTTTTATGGCTAGTTTTATCCAAAGTTTTAAAACGTTCATATTTTCGGGATAACAAGTCCGGTATAAATTATTTCTCAAAATATGGTTCTTCATAACATAACTAAAACTTATTGAGATTCGACATTTCTTTCTAAGGGATTATACTTCTTAGCGAAAAATTGAGTTGTGCTTAATTCCGTTTGAAGATTAACTCGCGGATATTTTCTAAAACCGTTAACCGCCGAGTCTTTTCCCTCATTTCGAGCTTGTTTAGGCATAATGCATATTGAATGAGATCTATGTTTGCATTTTGTGCATTTTTAAAACTTAGGGGTGAAAAATCGGTTTTTTAGTTCAAAATTCGGACAAAAACTGGACAGGTATTCAGACAAAGGTCGCCCAAGGGGTCGACCGATCGACTAGGTCCAGGGACTGGTCGCCCTGCTAGTCGACCGGTCGACCAGTGAGTTTGAAGGGATAAAATTGATTTTGTCCTTCAATGTGTTAGTTTGATCTTTTTATTCAAAACTCGAACCCCTTTGCAAATTTCACACACATTTCACTCAAAATAATTTCTTTCTTGTAAATTATATATTTTTGAGTTTATACAATTGGTATATCATCCATGATACCTGACTTCTCCAATTAATTGGTAAGTTTAATTCCTTCTTTATCTCAATTAGGTTGAACACTTGAGAATGTGCTTCATTTTTGATATTTTGTTGGAATTCTTATATACTTGTGTTGGGAATGATGATTTTTGTTGGATGATATTTGCATTTGGTGATGAAAATTTGGGCTTGATTACTTTTACAAAGGCTATATACATCTTTTGTTTTATTCGACTAACGCCCAGTGTTCGACAAAATGTTTCAATGAAAAATTCATCACCGACATGATTCTCTCGATTTCAAAAGTCTTATAAGTTTATAGAGATCATGTTTTGCTACTCAAATGAGCTTTTACAAGTAATATTCGTGACTCTTCCCGTAGCTTTTGGAATTTTAATCTTCATGTTCATAAGCTCGATAAATCGGTTCAATTGCACACTTTGATATGATTATATGATATTTTTATCGTGCTAACATCCTTTTTGATGATTCCAAAGGGGGAGAAATAAGAAATAAGCTCTTTAGCTCAAAGAAGCTAAAATAAGCTCGCGAAACTAGCTATAAGATATGGCACTTAAAAGCTAAAAGTTGTGAATGATACTTAGTCCATTGGATGTATTATGGACTTATATACATGTCTATGATGTTTCTTTGACAGGGGGAGCTTTTAAGCTCATGATATTCTAGTTTCTATCGTAAAAGCTGAGCTTTTAGCTTTTGTTTGATTGCTTCTATACTACTCTTGTTGTGCATGTTGATAGGGGGAGCTTTTGCAAAATGTTTTTGAAAATCTTTACTCCCATCCTTATGATTATTATGCATGGAAAGTTGTCGCTTAAAACGGATAGTTATTTTTGACCGAAAAATTTGTTTTGTTTTCAAAATCGACCTCTTAAAATTATTTTGGTTTGTAATCATCAAAAATGGGGAGTTTGTTAGATAAATGTTTTTATCATGATTTGATGATTTTGTTTAACTATGTTTTTACACCAAAACAATGTTCCTAAATGTTGTCCAAATACTCCCGATCGATCTAAAATGTTTTTATTAATTTTTTGGAGTATTTCTTGAAGTTTATTTTCGGCAAAAATTGGACAACACTTCTGTCTCGTGTTCAACCGATCGCCCTATAGGACAACCCGTGTCTGGAGTTGAGTTTTGATACAGAAACAAGACGTTTGAAAAACCATGGATGTCGACCGGTCGCATAATACATCGACCGGTATCTGAGAAGAGTAAATGAAAGCCAGAACACTTGGTGTTATGTTTTTGAGAGTGTCCAACCGGTCCAGGGCAGGGCCGACCGGTCGGACCTAGGTCGCCCGGTCGAGGCCCTGTTGGACCGGTCCCCCTGTGTGTTTTTTCTGTATCATTTTCATTTATGTATTAGAGGTCAACCGGTCACCCTACCGTTTTGACAGCAAATTCTAACCGTTGTACATCAGACAACTTTTCCTCAATTTATGGTATTAATTTCTAACAACTATATTCTTCATTTGACTTGCAATTTTTTATAGATTTCAATCTCCTAGGAGGAGCCTATCAAGTTCAAGACATCTTCTATAAATAGATGAAGAATTGAAGCAACACAATAGTGAGAATACACTACAACACAACAAGATACATTCAAGCATATATTTTGTTCTTCAATTTCAACATTCTTGTTGTTATAGCCTAAGGTCTTTCACTTTCACATCTTGAGGTCCAGGCTTGATTATCGATTACAATTGCACTCAAAAGTTATATACTTCATTATCGAGTTGTAATCTTGAATTTGTGTTCGTCATTCAACACAAGATATCCTCGTGAGTGTTCTTGTGGTAAGAGCACACTTGGGTGATCTTAGGTATTAGGTGTATGAAGATTGTGGTAATCTTCTTGTGGAAGAGTTTGGTGCTCTTCGAGGTGTTGGAGAGTTTGGTGCTCTTCAAGGTGGAAGATTGTGGTAATCTTCACAAGGTGTCGTAGCTAGAAGATTGTGGTAATCTTCTAGGAAGATTGTGGTAATTTTCGAAGAGGTGTTGTAAGAAGAGAGTGGTACTCTTCAAGATGAAGTTGTAATAATTTTGGTAATTATTAATAAAATCTTTTTTTCTTTTTAAAATCCATCCCGGAGATACTGGGGTGGTAGAGGATTAGGCCCTAGGTGGGTTGAACCTCTATAAATCGACGCGTGTTGTTTATTTTCCCGCACCTTTATTCTTGTCTTTGCTTATTCATTCGAAAAAGAGGGCGAAACTTGGAAAATCGGCATAATCTATTCACCCCCTCTAGATTATCGTAGCCACTGGGACTAACACTTTCAAGGATAGTTCAAATCAAGTGGATGGTCAAAATTTCTTGTGGAGTTTCTTGCCCATAATAGTGTTTAATTCTTTGCCCATTTATATTGAAAGTTCGACCATTCTTTGCTAATAATTCAATGGTTCCTCCTGGTGATAGGACCTTTTTGATAACGAATGGACCAGACCACCTTGATTTAAGCTTACCCGGGAATAATCTCAATCTCGAGTTATATAACAGTACTACTTGCCGGGTAGGAATTCTCGTCTTATAATTTCTTGTCATGCCATCTCTTTGTGCGATCTTTGTAGATTTGGGCATTTTCATATGCATCTTGACGGAATTCTTCTAGTTTGCTTATTTGCAGTTTTCTCTGTTCACTTACTACAATCATGTCGAAGTTAAGCTTTTTCACTGCCCAAAATTCTTTATGTCCTAATTCCACCGGAAGGTGGCATGATTTCCCAAAAACTAATCGATACGCGGACATATCCAGAGTTGCTTTGTATGCCGTATGATAAGCCCATAAAGCATCATCAAACTTTAAAGCCCAATCTTTCAAATTTGTGCTAACCGTCTTTTCCAAGATCTGTTTAATTTCCCTATTGGATACCTCGGCTAGCCAGTTGAATGTGGGTGGTAAGTGGCGGCCACTCGATGTTTCACTCCGTATTTTTCCATCATATTATTAAACAATTTATTGCAGAAGTGCGACCCTCCATCGCTAATTAGGGCCTGTGGAGTGCCAAACCTAGTGAAAATATTCTTTTGCAAAAATTTCAATACTATTCTGGCATCATTTGCTTTAGTAGGGATAACTTCTACCCATTTGGATGCATAATCCACTGCAAGAAGAATGTACAAGTATCCATTTGATGCTGGAAATGGTCCCATGAAGTCTATACCCCAAATGTCAAATAATTCTACTTCCATTATTAGAGTCAATGGCATCTCGTGTCGCCTTGAAATATTTCCCATACGTTGACACCTATCACACTGCAAAAATAAACCTATAGCAATCTTTGAAAATAGAAGGCCAAAAGAAACCGGACTGTAATACCTTAGCCACATGGTGATGAATGGCATTACTCCAGAACGCTTGCCCATTCTTCTTGAGGTACACATTTCTTAATAACTGAATCTGCACATCTTTTAAATAATAGAGGTTCATCCCACAAAAAATATCTCACATCATGAAGAAATTTCTTCTTAGCATGATATGTGATATCTGGTGGTAAAACCCCGCTTACTAAATAATTTACAATATCAGCGTACCAGGGGATGGTTGTTTTGGCCATCAGAATTAACTCATCCGGGAATGTTTGTTTGATTGTTGTGCCCTTTGTGTTCTCATTAGCCGTTTGCTCAAGTCGTGAGAAATGATTAGCTACCACGTTCTCACATCCTTTCGGATCTCGAATTTCGATATCAAACTCTTGTAGCAAGAGTATCCATCGAATGAGCCTTGACTTGGCGTCTTTTTTTGCGAATAGGTATTTAACCGCAATGTGATCCATATGGACTATTGTCTTTGTCCCAATCAAGTATGCTCGAAATTTGTCAAATGCAAACACCACTGCCAGCAATTCTTTCTCAGTTATAGTGTAATTTTGTTGTGTCGGATCCAATGTTGGACTTGCATAGTAAATAACACGAACCAAATTTTTGCATTTTTGTCATAGTGCGGCTCCTACTGCATAGTCACTTGCGTCACACATTATCTCGAAAGGTTGACTCCAATCTGGCGTGATCAAAATTGGTGCCGTCACCAGAGCCTTTTTCAGTATTTCAAATGCGTGTAGATAATCAGGGGTGAAAGCAAAAGGTACATCTTTTTCAAGTATGTGGGAAAGGGGTTTAGTTATTTTTAAAATTCCCAATAAAGCGTCTACAAAAAACCGCATGTCCCAAAAAGCTCCTTATTGCTTTCTCATTCTTTGGAGGTAGAAGTTTCTCAATTGCTACCACATTTGCTCGGTCAACTTCTAAAGCTGCGGAAGAAACACGATGACCGAGTACAATGCCATCTCTTACCATAAAATGGCATTTTTTCCAGTTTAGTACTAAGTTCGTCTCCTCGCATCTTTGCAAAACAAGGGTTAGATTATGCAAGCAATGATCAAACGAACTACCAAAAACTAAGAAGTCATCCATGAAGACTTCCATTTTGTTTTCAATCATTCCATGGAATATCTCCATCATGCATTTTTGAAAGGTTGCAGGTGCATTACATAGCCCAAATGGTAATCTACAAAATCCGAACATTCCATAAGGACATGTAAATGCTGTCTTTTCTTGGTCCTCTAGAGCAATCACAATCTCATTGTACCCCGAGTACCCATCCAGGAAGCAGTAGTATTCATAACCTACAAGGCGATCTAGCATTTGATCCATAAATGGGGAGGGGAAAATGATCTTTGCGAGTTGCTGCATTTAACTTTCGATAATCAATGCAAATACGCCAACCTGTAACAACTCGAGTAGCTAAGATTTCATTATTTTCACTTTTTACTATCGTCATTTCTCCCTTTTTTGGTACAAATTGTACTGAACTTACCCAATTGCTGTCAGATATAGAAAATATTATTCCATTATCTAACCACTTCAATACTTCTTTCTTAATGACCTCTTGCATAATTGTGTTAAGTCTCCATTGGTGTTGCACATAAGGTTTACAATCATCTTCCATTCTTATCTTATGCATGAAAACTGAAGGGCTTATACCATTTAAATCAGAAATAGACCATCCAATAGTCGTTTTATGTTCTCTTAAAACATGTAGTAGTTTTTTCAATTGATTTTAAGTAAGAGAAGAAGAAACTATTACCGAATAGGTTTCGTTGTCGCCCAAGAATGCATATTTGAGATGATCCGGAAGAGGTTTAAGTTTTGGAGGAGCTGGGAAATCATTTTTCGAATTTTCAGCTGAAAAAGCATGTCGCACAGTCGGGTTGTGTGACACCACACGGCTGTGTGGAATTTGGATGTCGGAGGTTGATCGCACGGTCCGGCCGTGTGATGTCACACGGGCGTGTGGTAAGCCATCCTCTGGTCGCACGGTCTGGCCGTTTAGAGTCACACGGGCGTGTGACTGAGGTTTCTCTAAAACATCGTACTGCACGGCCTGGCCGTGTCTTTCCACATAGGCGTTTGCGTTTGAAGGCTCGTACCGCACAGTCTGGCCATGTTGCTCCACACGCCCATGTGGGATGTCCAGAATGCCATTTTCTGGTATTTTCTCCTCTGCGGACTCTAAAGAAAGTACAAAATCGATAACCTCATTTTTAGTAATATCAAAACACATACCTTGGGACTCTAGTGAGTGACATAAGCACCATTCCAATGCGTCTTTCATCACAACCTGTGCAAACTCAGCTTCCATGCATGGGGTTAGCTCGTCAATCATGTTTCAATGTTCAACGTTTTCATGAAATTGCATAGCTTTGTAAATCGAAAATAATATGTGTTCATCATTTACTCCCAATGTTAATTCACCTTTTTGCACATTGATTAATGCTCTACCTGTGGACAAGAATGGTCTTCCCAGAATTAATGGAACCTCTCGGTCTTCTTCCATCTCCAACACAATAAATGTTCGCCTATTTTTTTTAGCTTCATCGCAAGTGTACGGCGCAGTATATAGAATAGGGTTAGCAAGGTCGAATCCACAAGGATTAATAAATTAATGTACTAAGTATTGGATTATAATACCCTATTTTTATCTAAACGATCGAACTGTGATGGATTGGTTTTGTTAATACTAAAGCAGAAACTAATCCTAAAATAACAAATCAAAAAGCGATTGAAAGATCAAGTATGGATAAATGGATTCCTTGGTTGTGGTTTTAGTTAATATCCCTCTTTTATTCTCAGATTAAGCAAACCAAGGTTAAACGTATTCTTCTCTATAGACCAATCACCAAAGTAATTTACCCCCTCTCTCGAGATGTATGTAAAAACATTTATTGGAATATCTATGCTAGCATCTCTACTCAACATGAGATATCCAACTCCCAAAAGTTCAAAAGAATATAAGGTCTCACAAATATTCACAGACTTCTCAATCATGCAATCTATTTGTGTCAAGTACTCAAGATCTAGTATTGAAACTCATCGGTTAGAATTATGAATCAATACATCAATCAAGTTTAAATCAATGGCCTTTTGATAAAACAAGAATTAAAGCAGAGTACTTGAATAAAGAAAGAAAACATTAACTTCAATTATCCTTAATCATCAAATAAAAGTGTTTATTAACCTACTCCCAAACCCGGGAATCACAAGATGTTTAGCCAGACATTGAAGATAAACAATTCATAGACAAATTATTCATAATCAAAATCTAACTAATTGAAATAACGATACGATGGAATGAGTGACTCGGGGATGATGACGATCTCTCGATCTATCTTCAATCCTCGAAGGTGTGGTTGCGGTCTTGATCGATCTCTCGAAGTTTTCGGTGGAAAACTGTTCTTTTCTCTGGTTTCTAGGGTAAAAATAAGCGTGCCCCTGTTTGTGGCCGCCCTGGGTCTATTTGTACTCCGTTTGGGTTGAAACCTAGTTGAAAACGAGTCAAACTCTATTTTTCCCGCAGAGGAGCACGGGCCGCGCCATATGGCACGCCCAGCCCGTGCTGGGTGCCGCATGGATTGTGCAAAAGTCTGCAGGGGGCACGGGCCGTGCCAAATGGCACGGGCTGCCCGTGTTGGTAGCCGAACTCCGAGTCCTCAATTATAGGTTGAGCACGGGCCGTGCTAGGGAGCACGCCCTGCCCGTGCTCACCTGTAGTAACTAGCACTTGGC
The DNA here is from genome assembly GCA_016081115.2 of Rehmannia glutinosa. NCBI lineage: Eukaryota > Viridiplantae > Streptophyta > Magnoliopsida > Lamiales > Orobanchaceae > Rehmannia > Rehmannia glutinosa. Next base: position 60,766 of record JABTTQ020000475.1, read on the forward strand.
CTTTTTCTTCCATTTTTCGCTCGGTTCGTCTGACATCTTCATGATTCGACTCCAAACTTCGTCTATCATGTCAAGTATTGGCGGTTGCAATGCTCCGAAGTGTTGCCAAAATGCTACAAATATAGATAAATTCCTACTAAACGAGCAAAGCGTAATCCTTTTCCAGATAATAGGAATAAAACCCTATTTACTCATATAATGCATGCATATCCACACATTCTAGCCAATATTAAGCCCAAAATACATGCAAATATACATGTCAATCAAACCCCCAAACTTAAACTGTTGACAGTCCCGGTCAACACTTTATAAACAAGATAACACAAATGAGGTAAAGAAGAGCAACTCAAGAACACCGTATCACAATTCATGTCATCTATACATAGATATCAAGCACAAACCAACCAAGTTTCAAATAACTAACACGGAGCACAAGTCTATAAAAATCATGGTAGAACACTTCAAATCACGCCTCTCAGGGATAAAGTGTATACTCTACTCACTAGAATAATAAAGGACGTGTATTCGCTCAAGTCATATCAATGTTGAAGAATTACCATATGCTTGCAAATCGTCTCAGATCTCCGCCACTCGTTTGTATGCAATTCACAAATCAGAAAGGACTTTGTTTATGGTTGTAATGAAGGCTCTTTGGTTAAGGTAGGGAAATATGGATAAAGTGACTCAACTCAAGCGAATAGATTGGTAAGCACAATGTTTCTTTTCTCAAACAATTATTATAACTCGAATCAACTATGTACTCCCAATCGCCTTCTATCCTATCACCTCTCTATTTCTCCCTTCTTTTTCATACAATTCATTCCCCTTCGTCTTACATCACAATTCCCATCCTATTTTTCACTTCTGGCCCACTCACTTTTTGCAGTCGATTTTTTTTTATTTTTTTTTCGACTCCTTGTGAGTATTTTTTTTTCACTTTTTTCCTCCTTTTTTCTTTTATCCCCCAAGCACCCAACATCTACACATTTTCTAACTTCTTGATACCCATTCATTCAACCCTTTATTCATCCCCTTTTACTCAACGCTTGAAATGTGGGTATCAAAAATCAGGCAATAAGCTCAAATTGGCTAACTAGGGAAGTCAAATATCATAAGGTAGGCAAAAAGGCTTGAAAGGCTTAACAAGAATGGCCTAAAATCATCTTCATGAATGCATACAACATGTGACTTTAACGGAGATACCAGAGCAAGTTCTAGAATTCAAATCAACATGAATGACACACTCAATCACAAACAAGACTGCATAAGATGAAAGCAGTAAAGGCTCAAAAGCTCACAGGCTTGTAAGTGCTTAATTCAAAGTATGTTAACCATGATCCAATAATCACATGCTCCATATTAACTATTCTCAACCCGATCAACTCACACTCAATGTCCAATTCAAAACAACATAAACCGATCCACGCATGTTCCCAAGATCAAGATCACAATCAAAACACAACAAGCACACAATAGCGGTCAACTCACTCCCTAACAACTAAGAAAGCAATAAATGTGCTAAAGCGATAAACGTGCTAAAATAAAAACAAAATCAAACATCTAATGCAATGCAACCTATATGCTTTACAAGCAACTAAATGAATGCAAACGCCACACCCATCAATAAAATTACTACCTCCCCCCCAAACTTAAGGAAATTATAGCGCATGAAAGAGAAGGTAGAATTTCAAAGAAAAGTGTGGATTGGACTGGATTACTGTGGGGGTGGCGGCGGAAAGTGGACCTGGGAGATATGCCAATTCTCAATCCGATGCAATGTCTGCAATATCTCCAACTCCCGCTGCTCTTGGGCTTGGTACCACAAGTCCTGGGCTTGGTACCTTTGCTCCTGGATTTGGTACCTTTGTTCTTGGACTTCTTGGAAAGCACTGAAGTCGTCTCTATGCTGTCGCAAGCTTTTCTCAAAGGCGCATAATCTGTCAAGATCGTACTGTTCCCCACGTTCCTCACCTTGGCGGGAGCTCTCTGGAATGTCGGGCCGCTCTGTGGGCCGCCCTGCTCGAATCCCCTCTCATGCCTATCATACTCCTGCGCCTCCATCACCAAGTCTTCTTCGTCGGGTAACCCAACTACCCTCCTCCTTTTTCGTGCTGTCAAACCGTCCATGGATTTGATATGGGCTTCCGAGTTCATGAGCCAGTTATTTTGATTGTCCACCACAACAGTGAGTTGTGGGTTAGGAAGGGGGAAAGCAGACCCGACTTTTTTTTGAAAACAGAGGATATTCTCCTCTTCGGTTATGATCTTCATGGTGCGGAGGGCTTGCATGTTGACACTGCGACTGCCCTCTAGTGGCTCCATTCGGCTCATATCGACCCCAAAATGCTGCGTGATTGGGGTTATCATTCCCCCAATTAATATTTTCCCCGCGTCATGCTATTGTACGTAAACGGCGTGTTCCACAAAGTACGCCGCCATGTTATAGGGGGTGCGGGTGAGCATACACCATAGTAGGTATAGCTCTCTCGCTTGCATACCCCCGTTGTTGTATCCGGGCGAACACTGAATGGGCTGTTACTTTTTGTATGTAACGAGAATACGGGGTTGCGGAGGGACGAGGCCTTGGATGAGCGCGCCGTGTATTGCATTAGGCCGGTTTCTGGGGTTTCAGTCAACATGCGGCATAATTCACGCGAGTTATAATTTGCGACGGGCTGGTACGGGGCGTTTGATGGTACCCCAAAAATCTGGTTTAGTTCGGTGATGGTGACATTCCTCCAAATGTTGCCCATTCTGAAACTGATCTTCTGAGGTTCATTCCTTACTCGCGTCTCCGTCACGTGCACGGTGCTCAAAAACTCGAGAGTGAGTGTTTTGAATGTCGGCCACCACCCTTGCATGAAAGCGCTCCAACCTACTCGTTCAAACATGTGCCACACCTCCTCATGTATCCCGAGAGCTTGGGTACACTCATCGTCGGTATAGCGCGTGGGTATGAAAGAACGAGTGATGAGCTGGTTCCATCGCTCCATTAATGTAGGCTCTTTGAATGTGAGTCCATAGGCGAGTGGGCTGTTTGGGTCTATCTCCTGAGTGGGTCTCCTCTGACGTCCACCCCGACCTCTTTGTGGTTCAACCATTTGTTCGAATTAGTACCTGGCAAAACAATCGTGAGAATCCATACGTGCCAAGTAAAACGAACGATGAATTACATACAACAATGAGTGTAAGGCCTAGTGTCTCATCTCAACAATTCAATTCACAATTAAGCTTTCCAAGCCCAAAACAACAATATAATTGCAGAGAATCCTAGCCACTAACACCCTAACAATCGAGCTCATGTATAATTCATCAATCAATCAACCAAAATCATCATAATTCAACAACCCACAAGGTGTTCGATAAAATGCCCAATAGAAAATTTCAATCAAAATCATGGCAAAAGTATCAAACAAGCATCATATAGCAACCCTAATTCATAATCCTCAAGAAATTCGAAATAAAAAGTGCAATTCATACCTTAAATCCCGAGAATTCAAAAAGAGTTGAAGTTTGAAAACCCTAGGTGCTTTCTACCCCAAATCCTTACTTCCAAGCAATTTCACAAGTGTAATTTGTGTTTAGAGTAGTGTGGGAGGTGAGTAGTGGTGATATTCTAGGAGAATTTTGAAACAATTTGGGGGATCGATTTGTGCGTGTGTGCGCGAGAGATGGTGAGATTGTGTGAAAAAATACCCCTCTGCCCGACTTTATTTCTACCCCGGATAGGAGCACGGGCCGTGCCAAATGGCACGGGCGGCCCGTGCTAGGGGCCGAACAATTGAGCCCCAAAGTCTGGAAGGAGCACGGGCCGTGCCAAATGGCATGGGCGGCCCGTGTTAGGGGCCGAACAAAAGACTCCTCAGGTGCGGTACAGCACGGCCCATGCGCATGGCACACGGGCTGCCCATGCTAGGTGCCGCACCTTGTGTTCGATTTTCCATTTTTTTTATAGGAAAAACTTCTAACCTATGAAAGCAAATAAATCCTAACTTAGAAAAGGGAAAGACAAACCAAGAAAACATGGGAAGAAATAAAACAGCAAAATCATTGGATTGCCTCCCAACAAGTACTAAATTTAACGTCTATAGCTTGACGCCTGTTTACTCGATCACGGCTCTAGCAAAGTGTGGCGTGTCACCTCTTCCTTTTGGTCCCGGCTCACGTAATGCTTGATCCTCTGGCCATTCACCATGAATGTCTCCCCATCTCGGCTCAACAACTCCACTATTCCCGGAGGATTTAACACCTTCTTTATCACAAACGGCCCCGTCCATCTAGACTTATGTTTTCCCGGAAAGAGTTTAAGACGCGAGTTAAACAAAATGACTTGTTCACGCGGTAAAAACTCCCTCTTCTTTATCATTCGATCGTGCCATCTTTTGGTTCGCTCCTTGTAAATCCGGGAATTTTCATAAGCTTCATCCCGGAATTCCTCCATCTCATTTAAGTGCAAGAGCCTCTTCTCACCCGCTGCTTGGAAGTCAAAATTTAACTTCTTCACAGCCCAAAACGCCTTATGCTCCAGTTCGACGGGCAAGTGACACAATTTCCCAAATACTAACTGATACGGTGATGTGCCCAATGGTGTCTTGTATGCAGTCCGATATGCCCATAATGCGTCATCTAGCTTCATGGCCCAATCTTCGCGATTTATATTTACCGTCTTCTCCAAAATATGCTTAATGTCGCGATTGGCTACCTCTACTTACTGTTTGTTTTGAGGATGGTATGCTAATGACACCTTGTGCTTGACCCCATACTTCGCAAGTAAAGTGCTCATTAATTTATTCACAAAGTGTGACCCCCCGTCGCTAATCAAAGCTCTCGGGGTTCCAAACCGAGTGAATATATTTTTCTTTAGGAATTTGAGCACTACTCGCGCATCATTGGTCTGTGCCGGAATTGCCTCAACCCATCCAGATACGCACTCCACTGCAAGTAGAATGTATTGGTAACCCGACGAAGATGGGAAGGGGCCCATGAAGTCAATCCCCCACAGATCGAAGAGTTCAACCTCCATCACATTGGTCATGGGCATCTCATGTTGTCTCGTGATGTTCTCCATCCGCTGGCACCTATCACACTGTTGTACAAATAGATAGCAATCATTAGATAACGTAGGCCAGTATAAACCACTTTGCAATACCTTTGCCGTCGTACGTGTTGGACCGAAGTGTCCCCCGGAAGGTGAAGAATGGCACTGTTGTAGAACTCCCTCCCACTCTTCTTGAGGCACACATCGTCGAATGATGGTGTCAGGGCACCTCTTAAAGAGCAAAGGGTCGTCCCACATATAGAACTTGACGTCATGGAGGAATTTCTTTCTTTGATAAGATGATAAATCCGGAGGCAAGACCCCTGCAACCAAATAGTTAACAAAATCTGCATACCATGGGAATTTAGCTTGTAACATCAGAAGTTGCTCATCGGGGAACTCCTCCTTAATTGCCTCCGTGCCTTCTTTCTCCTCCTTCTTGTATTCCAGTCTGGACAAGTTATCGGCTACTACATTCTCGCAGCCCTTTCTATCCCTAATCTCCACATCGAATTCCTATAACAAAAGGATCCACCGAATCAGTCTCGGTTTGGCATCCTTCTTGTCGAATAGATACTTGATTTCCGCTTGGTCGGTGTGGACTATCGTCTTAGTTCCAATCAAGTATGACCGGAACTTGTCGAATGCAAACACGATTGCCAACATTTCCTTCTTAGTGGTGGTGTAGTTTTGCTGGGCGCTGTCTAAAGTTCTGCTCCATAGTAGATGGCTCTGAACATCTTTTGTCTTTTTTGACCCAAAACAGCCATTGTTGCAAAGTCGCTGGCATCACACATTAGCTTGAAGGGCTGACTCAAATCCGGAACTACTAAAATGGGTGTTGTCACCAAAGCCTTCTCCAGAATCTCAAAAGCCTGCAAACAATCATCGGAAAAATTGAAAGCAGTATCTTTTTCTAATAATTGACTTAAAGGTTTAGTAATTTTAGAAAAGTCACGGATAAACCTTCTGTAAAATCCGGCGTGCCCCAAAAAGCTTCTAATGGCCTTCTCGTTTGTTGGAGGTGGGAGTTTCTCAATTGCAACGACCTTCACTCTATCAACTTCCAAACCTGCAGAAGAGACTCGGTGGCCTAAAACAATGCCATCACGTACCATGAAATGCCACTTTTCCCAATTTAAAACAAGATTAGTCTCCTCACATCTCTGCAAAACTAGAGAAAGGTTATCCAAGCAATGATCATATGAGTCTCCAAATTAACACAGAAAAATCATCCATAAAAACCTCCATTATTTTCTCAATGAAATCATGAAAGATAGCCATCATGCATCGCTGAAATGTAGCGAACACGTTACAAAGTCCGAATGGCATTCTGCGAAATGCAAATGTACCATAGGGGCATGTAAAGGTCGTCTTCTCTTGGTCCTCCGGGGCAATCATCATCTGATTATACCCGAAATAACCATCAAGAAAACAATAGTAATCATAACCCGCCAAACGATCAAGCATCATATCAATAAAGGGAAGGGGAAAGTGATCTTTGCGAGTAGCATCATTTAACTTCCTATAATCTATGCAAATACGCCATCCAGTAACTACTCTAGTTGCAATTAGCTCATCACTTTCATTTCGAACAACCGTCATCCCCCCTTTCTTCGGTAGTACTTGTACCGAACTTACCCATGAACTGTCAGAAATAGCATATATAATTCCAGCATCTAACCATTTTAAAACTTCCTTTCTAACGACTTCTTGCATTATAGGGTTTAATCTTCTTTGATTTTGCACCGAAGGTTTATAGACATCTTCCATTCTAATCTTATGCATTACAATCGATGGACTGATGCCTTTCAAATCAGAAATTGACCAACCTATCACTGACTTATGTTTTCTTAACACCATAAGCAATTTATCAAGTTGAACTGAAGTTAAAAGAGATGATACGATTACCGGACTCGTGTTATTCGCTCCAAGGAATGCATATTTGAGATGCTCGGGCAAGGGTTTGAGTTAAGGTTCAAAGTGGTCCTTCGGATGGACGCACGGGCTACCCGCGTGCGCATGGGCATGGGCCGTGCCATCCGGATGTCTTCTTTTTTTTTCGACCACGCACGGGCTACCCATGCCCATTAGCACGGGCCGTGCTGTCTTCAGGTTGTTTAATAATTTTTCGACCTTAGGCACGGTCTGGTCGTGCTCAATGGCACGGGCCGTGCTGTCGTCGATTTCTTCAGATTTTCCTTTGTCTATGCCCACGACCTGGGTGTGCTCATGAGCACGGGTCGTGCGCCCCTGTAGAACTAACTCCCGTACATTTTTTTGCGTGTGCACGCCTCTTGCGCTCCTCGGTAGTTCCTGCATGTTATCTAAAGCACAAACGCAATCGTACAAGTTTTGGTTATCATAATCAATCATCATGTTTGTAGTTGAACACGAATGTGTCAACCCAAACTCTAAATCATCTCTAAACAATGTATGATTTGCATACTCATCAATGCAAGATTCAACTACGTCTATGAAATTACAAGTCTCAACACCATCATGAAATTGAAGTGCCTTATAGATAGTAAATAAAACATGCTCATCATTAACCCGTAATGTGAGTTCTCCCTTTTGCACATCTATCAAGGCCTTTCCCGTAGCTCGGAATGGACGCCCAAGTATCAAAGGAACGTCTCTGTCTTCCTCCATATCCAACACCAAGAAATCCACAGGAAATATGAATTTATCTACTTTGACAAGTACATCCTCGATGATTCCCTTTGGATAAGTAAGTGATCGGTCTACGAGTTGTAGGGTGACCATAGACGGCTTCACCTCTCCCAATCCAAGTTGCCTGAAAATTGACAAGGGCATTAAGTTAATACTCGCTCCTAAATCACAAAGTGCTTTCTTAAAGAAAACTTCACCAATAGCACAAGGGATAGTGGAACTCCCTGGATCTTTTAATTTCTGTGGTAGTTTGCTTTGGATTATTGCACTGCACTCCTCTGTCATATTGACTGTCTCGAAACCAGTCATCTTCCGCTTCTTTGACATAACATCCTTCAAGAATTTAGCGTAATTGGGCATCTGCTCCAATGCGTCTGCAAAAGGAATGTTAATATGCAGTTTCTTAAAAATATATAAAAACTTAGCAAATTGCGCATCTAACTTTTTCTTTTGAAAACGTTGGGGAAAAGGAAGGGAAATATTAAGTTTAGGACTATCAGGGTTAGAGGAAGATTTAAGCTTCTCAGCCCCTTTTTGTTCAGCACGATGATCCTCAACTCCTTCCTCGGCCTCAACCTCGCCATTTGCCTCAGTTTTCGCATCTCCCGACACATCAATCGCCGTTCCAGCAGGGCGCACGGGTCGTGCCGTCCTGTGATTTTTTAGAATTTTCTAGTATTTTTGGCCCCTCGTATTCCGTTCCACTCCTCAGACGAATGGCTTTACACTGTTCCTTTGGATTAACCTCAGTGTTGCTCGGAAACTGGCCTTTCTGATGTTGTCCACCAATAATTATAGCTATTTGACTAATTTGGGTTTCTATGCTTTTCATTTGAGAACCCAGATGTGCGACTTGAGATCCCAATTGTGTGACTTGGTTTTCAATTTTATCCATCTTTGCCTCGTCCTTATCGAACATGTTCCTTGTCTCACCCATAAACGAGGTGAACATATCCTCCATGGTTGGCTTAGGCTCTGCAGTAATGACACCGTTTGTCATATTAAACCCCGATGGTGGTTGCATCACGTTCTTCGTGTTCGCGTAGGAGAAGTTCTCATGGTTCCTCAAGCCCAGATGGTAATGAGTGGGATTTTGATTGTTCCGAAAATTGTTGAAATTCCGGTTGTTCACATAATTTGCTTCCTCTCTCAGATCTAGAGGAACTCCCCCATTACTTTCACCCACGTTTCCCTCATTTGCCTTTGTCAAAGCACTTAATTGGTTCGTCAAGATCGCTTATCCGGGGTGTCAACTCCTTAATTGGGTCCGAATCAGACACTTCGGCTACCCTTTTCACATTAGTCCTCTCGGTGGGCCACTGATAGCTATTCATGGCCATCTCCTCCAACAAGTTGAACACATCCTCCGGAAACCTTGCGAGTAGTGCGCCCCCAGCTGCAGCATCTACAAATGATCTAGTATGCCCCATCAACCCATTGTAAAAGAAGCGAGTTGTTGATCTTCGGAAATCCGTCTTTGCGGGCACCTCCTCAACAAATCCCGGAATCTCTCCCAGGCCTCGTACAAAGGCTTAGAGTCAAACCGCCCGAATCGAGTGATCTCGCTTTTAAGCTGTAGTGTCTTGCTTGGTGGGAAATATTTGAACAAAAACCTCTGGCTCAGCTCATCCCAATTGTTCACACTCCCCTGAGTTAGGGTGCCTAGCCAATTCTTAGCCTTATCCCTTGAAGAGAAGGGAATAGGCGAAGACGTATAGCATCATCGTCACCCCATTCATCTTGATAGTATTGCAAATCTGTATGAAATTCACAAGATGAGAGTTGGGATCTTGACGGGAAACCCCAAACCGATTCTGCCGCACCATCGAAAGTAATCGCGAATCGCTTTCTTTGTTGGATCGCGAGCCAGCTGAACGCCTGGTGCGGTAACTCGACATTGACCCTGTTGGCCCGATTGTTACCTCCGTTTTCCCCATTATTTCCTCCGTTGTTATCTTCTACGCCGCCATAGTCTATTCTTCTGTCTTTTCGCCCGTTTAGTAGCCGCACTATTCCGCCTAGCAAAAGCGTCAACCTCCGGAATGAACGGTGCTAATTCTCCTTGCTTTGAGCGAGTGATCATGCACTACCCGAACAACTAAAGAAAACAAGTCAACCACAAAGTAAAAGTAGAATTAAACAACAAACTAAAAAGAAAAGAAAAAAATGTCTAGATTAAGAATAGTTCTATTTATCGCAATATTAGTACTAAAAATTTGATTAATCCAAAACAACGCGCGCAAAAACTTGATCGCTTTTTTTTTAGCTTCACCGCAAGTGTATGACGCAATATATAGAATAGGGTTGGCAAGGTCGAATCCATAGGGATTAATAAATTAACGTACTAAGTATTGGATTATAATAGCCCTATTTTTATATAAACGATCGAACTGTGATGGATTGGTTTTGTTAATACTAAAGCAGAAATTAATCCTAAAATAACAAATCAAAGAGCGATTGAAAGATCAAGTATGGATAAATGGATTCTTGGGTTGTGGTTTCAGTTAATATCCCTCTTTTATTCTCAGATTAAGCAAACCAAGGTTAAACGTATTCTTCTCTATAGACCAATCACCAAAGTAATTTACCCCCTCTCTCGAGATGTATGTAAAAACGTTGATTGGAATATCTATGCTAGCATCTCTACTCAACATGAGATATCCAACTCCCAAATGTTCAAAAGATTATAAGGTCTCACAAATATTCATAGACTTCTCAATCATGCAATCTATTTGTGTAAAGTACTCAAGATCTAGTATTGAAACTCATCGGTTAGAATTATGAATCAATACATCAAACAAGTTTAAATCAATGGCCTTTTGATAAAACAAGAATTAAAGCAAAGTACTTGAATAGAGAAAGAAAACATTAACTTCAATTATCCTTAATCATCAAATAAAATTGTTTATTAACCTACTCCCAAACTCGGGAATCACAAGATGTTTAGCCAGACATTGAAGATAAACAATTCATAGACAAATTATTCATAATCAAAATCTAACTAATTGAAATAATGATACGATGGAATGAGTGACTCGGGGATGATGACGATCTCTCGATCTATCTTCAATCCTCATAGGTGTGGTTGCGGTCTTGATCGATCTCTCGAAGTTTCCGGTGGAAAACTGCTCTTTTATCTGGTTTCTAGGGTAAAAATCAGCGTATCCCTGTTTGTGGCCACCCTGGGTCTATTTGTACTTCGTTTGGGTCGAAACCTAGTTGAAAACGAGTCAAACTCTATTTTTCCCGCAGAGAAGCACGGGCCGTGCCATATGGCACGCCCAGCCCGTGCTGGGTGCCGCATGGATTGTGCAAAAGTCTACAGGGGGCACGAGCCATGCCAAATGGCACGGGCTACCCGTGCTGGTAGACGAACTCCGAGTCTTCAATTATAGGTTGAGCACGGGCCGTGGTAGGGAGCACGCCCGCCCGTGCTCACCACAGCAACTAGCACTTGGCCTTTTTCTTCCATTTTTCGCCGATTCATCTGACTTCTTCTTGTTTCGACTCCAAACTTCGTCTATCATGTCAAGTATTGGCGGTTGCAATGCTCCGAAGTGTTGCCAAAATGCTACAATTATAGATAAATTCCTACAAAACGAGCAAAGCGTAATCCTTTTCCACAAAACATGAATAAAACCCTATTTACTCATATAATGCATGCATATCCACACATTCTAGCCAATATTAAGCCCAAAATACATGCAAAATACATGTCAATCAATAAAGTCTGCTGGAAAGATGAATTTGTCTACCTTCACTAAAACGTCTTCAATCACCCCTTTCGGATATGTTCTAGGAGTGATCTGCTAATTGTAGAATAATTATCGTAGGCTTTACTTCGCCTAATCCCAATTTCCAAAATGTTGATAACAACATCAAGTTAATGCTCGCACCTAAGTCGCATAGTGCTTTATTGAAGGTTGTTCCCCATATTATGCATGGAATCATAAAACTCCCGGGATCCTTACGCTTTTGAGGTAACTTCCTTTGAATAATTGCACTACTCTCCTCTATCAGTTTCACTGTTTCATATTCCGAGATTTTTCTTTTCTTTGCCATGATATCTTTAAGAAATTTAGCATAATTTGACATTTTTTCTAAAGCATCCGCAAAAGGTATATTAATTTGAATTTAATTGAAAATTTCCAGAAATTTAAGGAATTGATCATGCAATTTCTTTTTCTGTGTTAGGAAATTTATCTTGTAGATTTTGATGATACCATGTAAAACTTAAACTAGAAAGTTGGTACCCCATTTTCCTTGTAATTTGCATTATAATAGATAGGGATGGAAAAGCTGTGTCAAGTCAGCTATGCCTAGAAATACAAGAAGTCAACTAAAGACTGAAGTGAAGACTCCGCTGCAAGACAGATGAGTATGGCATAGAAGAAAAGTCAAGAACTCGATTGAAGGTGTATCGGTGTGAAATTTTGTGTGAAGAGTCGATCAAGTCAACTCAAGAAGCCAAGTCTCAAGTTGAAGTGACGAGATCGTCATCAAAGATTGGAAGTTAACTCAAGTCACCTGGGGAATAAAAAAGATGATCAAGTCAAGACAACTGAATGAGATCCGTTGATGAAAGTTAAGAATGTTACTCAGAATGGTAACATGTTAAAGTTGTTAGAGATAAAATGTTAGTTCCAGTTGTGTGCAAAAGGAACAAACCAATGGGAAACATTGCACCAAGTGTCAGATACGCTGCAGTGCTGCAAGACATTAAATACGAGGAAATATAAACATCAAGGACTGCAACAAGACAAGCCAACGAACACAAGTGACTTTTGAAATTAGCCTATCTCTTCAACGGGCAAAAATTCAAAAGTTCACTATAAAAGGCTAAGGAAATTCATTGACAAAAGGTTACCTGAACCACGAACAAGCAAGCATTATTAAAGCTATTCACTTGAAATATTCTCAAGTATATTCAAGCAAATCCTGAAGCCTGAAACTCGAAGAAATCGATCCAACACAAGTTGTGAAGGAAAGACGACTTCAAATATGTTGAAGAGGAAACTTTTGAAGAATCAAAAGGGGTATACTCTCCAAGGAGGATTGTAGGATGGTTCAAGGTCGAACCAGTATCAAATTATTGGAGAGCTTCGTGATCAAATCCAAGAGCTTGAGAAAGTGAGCTGAACAAGCAAGGCAACTGCCCTGTGAAGAAGCTGAGTCGTAAGAAAGTGACCAAGGCTGTCTCTAGACTGTTCACCACGTTGTAAACCGATCTGTTACATAGTGGATTCCTCCAGGAGTCGGAGAAGAGAGGATTAGAAGAATTACACCATCTTCGAATCTCTATAAAAATTAACTGTGTCATTTATTTTTTAGCACATTTATATTTCTGCATACTTACATCATATCTGCTGATAAACTCATATTTGCTATCCAACTGATTAATAACCAAGTGCTAAAATCAAGTGTTAAAACAAGCTTGAAACAATTCAAATGGTGTTAAGTCTTCCTCTGATAAAACCAACAGAACCAAGTTAAAGTTCAGGTTAAAAAGTCGAGTTATTCTATCAATAGCTCTATCGAGTCTGTTGAGTGGCTAACTTAGCTGATAACCAACTTAGATGTCCCTCAAGGACACAACTGTTTGAGTTAACTCTGTAATAGTTTTAAAAGGACTAAAATAGAAAAGTTGGTAAGGTTTATTCAACCCCCCGCTTCTAAACCTTACTCACACCCCTTGGGACCTACAAGTGGTATCAGAGCGGTTGGTTCATTGAGCCTTCCACACTGTTTACTGAACTAGATCTTTATCTTTTCAAAAAGGTTTCAAACACTTGCATTTTTCAAAATCTTTCATTTTTAGCAAAGTTATTATCATGGAAGCAAATTTGACACGCATTCCTATGTTCACTGTTAAAGAATTTGATGATTGGAAAATTCGTATGTAGGCTCATCTATATGCTCCACACGATCAAATGTGGCTTGTGATAGAGGATGGGCCACTGCAAATATTGAAAGTGAACACGGCTGTAATAAGAGCTGCTGCAGCTGAAGGAGAAGAAGCTGCTGAAGCAAGACTAGCCATGGTTAAAAAACCAAGGACTGAGTGGATAAATGAAGATAGGAAGAGATACAACTTGGACAATGTGGCGAAGGACATACTCTACAAGACTTTGGACAAAACAATGTTCAACAAAGTCAAATCTTGCAAATCTGCAAAAAGAAATATGGAATAAACTGACTTTAATTTGTGAAGGATCAGAACAAATTAAAGAAAATAAATTGTCAGTTGCTGTTCAAAAAATTGAAAATTTCAAAATATTTGCAGGTGAAACCATGGATCAGCTGGATGCCAGATTCACTGAAATCCCAAATGAACTTTCAGCTCTTGGGAAGGAATATACACAAAAGGAAACGTGTATGATGATACTAAGAAGCCTTCCAGCTGAATGGGAAATGAAGGCTATGGCTCTGAGATATTCCATGGACCTCTCAAGAACATCCAATCATGAGTTATTCTTAGACCTCAAAGCCTATGAGTTTGAGCTGAGAAGAAAAGAGCAAGAGGAGACAATCTGTACCCAAGACAACGACCTGGTAGTCAAGGATGGTAAGAGAGTCGAAACAAAGGAAGCCATAGAACAGGAGGAGATTGCCCTAATGGTTAAAAGATTCAACAAGTTCTTCAATAAGAACTATAAAATAAACAAGGGTGAAACCTCCAGGAGACATCTAACTCCCTCTAAATCATGGGAAGATAGGCCACCCAAGAGAGCTGAGCATCAAAGGGTAGAATATCAGAGAGCTGATAACCCAAGAATAGAAAGAGCTGATCAAAGAGCTGAGAACCTGTGTTGGTTGTTCCTATCCACCAGTCAAAAAATATAGGAATGAAGAAGAAAGAGAAGTCTTCAGAGAAAAAAGACAGGAAAAGAAGAAAGCCATGTTGGGCCGAGATTTCCGAGACAACAAAATCTAAAGAAGCGGACTTTCAGAGAGTAGTGAAGTTGACTCACCGAAGTGACTCTGAAGAAGAGGCCATGATCTGCCTTATGGCTAAAGAACAAGCAACCAGACCAAGAAGATGAGGTACACTCTAACTCATCTCCTTCAGATTCAAGTGATAGTGATTGTGATACACACACTTCATCACCCACTGATCTTTATGATTCGTTAGGCAAAATGATGAAGGATTTTGAGCATATTAAATCCTCACACACACTTCTAAATGAGGAAAACAACCAGCTCAAAGGCCAAAAACTCACAGTTGACTAAGGAGTTGAGTACTCTAAGTCACATAGCTGATGAGAACACAAAGCTGAAGGCTGAGAATGCCAAAATGATAGCAGAGATAGCTCCTATAGAAAAGAGGGAAAAATATCTCAAAAATGTGATTGCCTCATTTACAAAGGCATCCAAATCATTGGATGATCTTATCATGAGTCAAAAAGAATGTGGAGATAAGACAAGCATATGATTCAATTCCTTTGTGCACAGTCAAACTCCAAAAGTGATTTTGGAAAAAGGATCTTCAAGCAATGAAGCATCTCAAAATTCTAAAACACCAAATGTTGCACCCACATTCACTCCTAAGAACAATCACAAACAAACTGGCATTGGATATAAAGGGAAAGGAAAGCATCCAGTTGAGTATGCTGAGAGGACAACTGAGAAGAAACCCAGCAGAGTTCCTCAGCAAACTCCAAACAGAAAATACTCTGTGAAAAGCAAACAGAGCTACCAGAAACCCAGAAATTTCATCAGAGAAATACATATGATGGGAATGGTAGAAACTATCCAAAAGTGATTGGAACAATGTGAAATTGGAACAATGTGCCTAAACCTCAACAAAGGTCATTCCAAAGGGAAAAGAGCTATTATCAGCACACATATGCACCCAGGCACTACACTCAGAAATATCACAACTATCCCAAGAGAGCAATTGATAAAACACACACACACACATGCATACAGACAAAAGAAACAATTGTATGAACCTAAAACCCTCAAGCAATTTGCTAATGTGCACTATGATTATGGCACTGATAAATGGCAACCGCTTAGAGTCAAGTCTTTTGGCTATAGGTTGGTTGGATCATCTTATAGCACTAACCGCTCATGACCCAGGCAAGTATGGGTACCTAAAAACTAATTTCCTTGATTGCAGGTTCAAGGAACAGCTGAGTGCCAAAGAACCTAGTACATGGATAGTGGATGTTCCAGACACATGACAGGAAACAAGAAAAACCTGTCAAGATTCAAGGAGATTAGAGGTGCAAAAGTCATATTTGGAGGAAATGAAGCTCCAGGGGTAATCAAAGGCACAGGATCTATCAAGAAGAATGGATTGGAAATCATAGATGTTGCTTATGTTGAAGGCCTCAACTTCAACCTGCTAAGCATCAGCCAACTCTGTGACAGGGGCTACAATGTTGGATTTAATATGGGAATATGCCAGATCAAAGATGCTGAATCAAATGAAATAGTGTTGCACGGATCAAGACAGAAGAATATGTATGTAGTAGATTGGTCTACTGCTACACCAAACACTTGTCTATTTGCAAAGAGCACAGCCGAATCAAGTTGGCTGTGGCACAAGAAGCTGAGTCATCTGAACTTCAAGACAATCAAAAAGCTTGCAAGGAGTCATCTTGTGGAAGGATTGCCAGACTCAATGTACAAGAAGGAAAGTGTATGTGATGCATGCCAGATGGGAAAGCAAATAAAATCTTCATTCAAGGACAAGCCAAGTCCTTCTTCAACAAGAATACTACATCATTTGCATATGGATCTATTTGGTCCGATTGAACCGGCCAAACATAAGTGGAAAGAAATACACCTTAGTGGTGGTAGATGATTATTCAAGATATACATGGACAATCTTCATGTGCAAAAAGAAGGAAACTTTGCAGAAGTTACCTCAGCTGATGAAAAGAGTTCAAAATGAAAAGAGCCAAACCATTATAAAGATAAGTTCTGACAGAGGAACTGAGTTTGTCAATGGGATAATTACTCAGTATTGTGTTGAAAATGGTATTGCTCATGAGTTATCTACAACAAGAACTCCACAACAGAATGGAATAGCTGAAAGAATGAACAAAACTCTCAAGGAAGCTGCAAGGACCATGTTAGCTGAAGCTGGATTGCCTAAGAGATTTTGGGCTGAAGCCATTAACACATCATGCTATACTCAAAATAGATGCATGATCAACAGGAAATTAACCAAGACTCCCTATGAGATCTGGACAGGGAGAAAGCCAAATGTTGGGTACTTCAGGATATTTGGATGCAAATGTTTCATCCATAACAATGGCAAAGATAATTTGAAGGCTTTTGATTCTAAAGCTGATGAAGGTATCTTTTTGGGATACTCAGCTGAGAGAAAGCCTATAGAGTGCTGAACAAGAGGACTATGGTCACAGAAGAGTCTATCCATGTGGTTTTTGATGAACCTAATGTGAATGGAGAAGACATTGAAGAGTTAGGCGACAAGATGAATCACCCAATCCAATGCGTAAGAGTCCTTATGTTGAAGTCAAGTAAGAGCAATCAACCGGATAAAGATGAAATAGTGAATCACAAAGACAATGGAAAGTCTACAAACTAAATGAAGATGAAATAACTGTTCAAGACAACTTAGGCTGCGAGGCTATTTGAATCCAATCGACTTGCTCCAACCTGATGTGAGATGGCTGAGAGACCATCCACCAGAGTTAGTTATTGGAGATGTTAGAGATGGCATAAGAACCATATCCAGAGCACAACATGAAGCAATGTTCATTTGTTTTATTTCCCAAATAGAACCAAAAGATGTGTCTCAAGCATTGGATGACACACATTGGATTTAAGCCATGCAAGAAGAGCTGAATCAATTTGAAAGGAACAAGGTATTGGAATTGGTGTAGAGGCCAACCCATCAAAATGTTATTGACACAAAATGGGTTTTCAGAAATAAGAGGAAGGATCCGTGGTGAGAAACAAATCAAGATTGGTAGCCAAAGGGTATTGCCAAGAAGAGGGTATAGATTTTGATGAAACCTTTGCTCCTGTTGCAAGATTGGAAGCAATAAGGATGTTTCTTACCTATGTTGCACATAAGAACTTCACTGTGTATCAAATGGATGTGAAGAGTGCATTTCTAAATGGACTGCTATAGGAAGAAGTCTATGTTGAACAACCTCCAGGTTTTGAGTAGAAACTATTGGAAATAAGGTATACAAGCTCAAGAAAGTATTATATGGATTGAAACAAGCACCAAGAGCTTGGTATGATACATTGTCCCAATTTCTAACTGACAATGGATTCACCAAAGGCAAAGTGGACAGAACACTCTTCAGGATTCAAGATGGAGAGAATATACTGCTTGTTTAAATATATGTGAATGACATCATTTTTGGATCCACAAACAAGGAGCTCTGTGATAAGTTCTCAAACCTCATGCAAGGTAAATTTGAGATTAGCATGATGGAAGAGCTGACTTTCTTCCTAGGACTTCAAGTCAAGCAATTGAAGGATGGAACCTTCATAAGCCAAACAAAATACACCACAGATTTAATGAAGAAATTTGGTATGGAAGAGAAGTCTTCTGTGAAAATACCATTGAACACATCAGTCAAGATGGACATGGATGCAGATGGCAAGGCTATAGATCAAACAAGATATAAAGCACTTATTGTATCATTTCTCTACTTAACAGCCAACAATCCAGACATCACCTTTGTAGTAGGTGTATGTGCAAGATTTCAATCCGTACCAAAGGAGAGCCACATGACTGTAGCTAAGACAATCCTAAGGTATTTGAAGGGATCAAATGCTTGAAATAGATTGGTTTCAAGCTTATTGGTTTAGCAAGTATGTTGGATGTAGAGTTGGGAAAAACATGTCAAATGCTTGGAAATAGATTGGTTTCCTGGTTTAGCAAGAAGCAAAACTCATAGCATCCATCTGCTGAAGCGGACTATTGTTGTGCCCAAGTCTTATGGATTAGACAGCAGCTGAGAGACTATGAGATTGAAGAAAAAGAGATTCCAATTATGTGTGATAACACTAGTGCTATTGCAATCACTCAGAATCCCGTGTTGCATTAAAGAACAAAGCTAATTGATGTCAGATACCATTTTATAAGAGATCATGTTGAAAAGAAAGACATCACTTTGGAATATATCTCAACTGATAAGCAGTTAGATGACATATTCACTATGCCTCTATGTGAATCAAGATTTGAAGAGCTTAAGAATGAGTTAGGGTTAATTGAGCTAAGTTAACACTCAGAAGACTCAATCAGCAGAGATAGATTAGGAGAAAATGAGAAAAGAGCAAGTTTCACACATCAGCCAAGTGAAACAGCCATATCGGAAAGTCAGCTGTATCAAGTTAGCTGACAGCTGAGTCACTTAATGAGAAGAGAGAAGCAGAGTAAATTAATATTTGATATAAGTTGAGTCATTTGTGAACTAAGTGACAAAAACGCAGTCGTTTTAAATAAGCGGGAATATTTTTAAGGATGACGTCAGCGTAATAATGACGGGTATAATAAAAAGTTGCACAATAACCATATGATTGGATATAAATGATGCCGCATTAAATGCGGTTTTGACGTCTTAATCGAACCTATTGACAAAATCCATAGAACTGTCCTTTCATAACCCTTATATATGCAGTTTTCAGTTCTCTCTCTCTCATACTGAAACTGTTCATCTTCAGAGTAAAGAAAAACAAAGTTCTCTTTTCTCTCGAAAACCCTAAGTATTCTCAAGCACGTTCTACACTTTTCAATCGTTAAAAATCACTAAAAAAATGGCACCAAAGTTCGACTATGTTAAACTCTCAAAGCAAATTCACTCAGGATCATCGATTGACTTTGACGGAATGGTGAAGCAAGTCTTGATGAGACCCTTGTTACGAAAATCGCCGAGATGCTAGAAAATTCAGGTCTCAAGGCCTTTCAAACCATGGAATATTCCCACACCTACCTTGAGGAGGTAGCAATGTTCTATGTCAACGCGGAGGTCCATGACGAAGGAATCAAATCTTCTGTCCACCGCAAGGACATCAAAATAAGTGCTAAGAACCTTGCTGAGCACTGCTTATTGCCTTCTGAAGGGCTAGAGGAGATACATGAAGCTAATGTAGACTTGGCTGCTACATGGAAAGAAGTAGCCAAACCTGAGTGTGCTGCTAAGGTGGTCTACACAGTTGACAAGAAAGCTCGAAGGACGACTATCACAAGCGATGGATGTCGTCTCCAAATATGTAGATAGTTTGAAACCAAGTGTCAAAGACCAAGCCGATCGTCATGGTTGCGATCATGCAGGGAAAGAAAGTTAACTGGGCTGAGTTCATCTACAGCAGACTCTGCCAGAATGTTTTGAACAAGACCTTAAAGGAAGATGGTTCGTTTGGATGTTCTCTCGGATATGACCTTGTGATTGGCCATCTGCTGGAAGTGAATGGTATTGCTCTTCGTCATGGCAAACCCTTCAATGTGAACAAAAAGATGTTTAGGGTAAACCTCTCGGGTGCCGTAAGAGAGCCCATGCCAAGAGGACAGAGATACAAGTGGGGGAAATCGGTTGACCAAGACACAACAAGTACTACCCCTCCTCCAAAGAATAAAGCGCCCTGCCGCTCGAGAATAAGAAGGTTGCCCCTGCAGACTAAGAAAAAGGATGCACTGCCCCTACAAGTAGGAGTCACCCGCCCCGTAGCGAGACTCCTACCCCGCAAGCAGGCCGAGAAGGAACCTCAAATCCCTTCTTGACCATAAGGATGAAGAGGGCGCAAGACGAGAAAGGCATCTACCTCTAAGAAAACTCGTAAAGCCTTCACCTTTGAGGAACCCGAGGAAGTTGAACCGGAGGTTCCCTTTGCTCCCATCTAGAAAACGAAGGTTGGTCAAGAAATCCGAGAGAGAAGACAATTTGAGTCGCCACTCACCTAGAAAAGGAAGAAGAGATTGGAAATCAAGAAGAAGCGAGTCCCCCGAAATAATCGATGAATCGACTAAGTCTCTGCGATGATGTGCGGCAGATACCATCCAAGACATAGTTGTACGAGAGACAACTGAGGGAAGTAAAGCAGCAGAGACAACTGAACCTACAGTTGAAAAGGTTGTCTCACTGTTGATGCTACTGAAGGTGAGGAGGAGCAGAGTCTCTTGCCTTCAATTCCTGAAAAAGGAGTACAAGAAGACGAGGATGATGACGACGATATAATCATGTACTCTCCACTGTATCCAGACATCCAGTGACGCCTACAAGAGTGGAGGACATGGAAACTTGATCACTCAAGGGTATAATTCACAAACCCTGAGTTTATTGATGAAGAAGATGAATTGCTGCGATTTCTCGGTGTTGACACTGTGCTCCAAGCCCTTGATGAAGAAAATTGCATGGATATTCTTCACATCATCAGGGAGAAAGAAAAAGAAAAAGCGGTCGAGGAAGCACAAACACTTGAGAAAGCTAATATGTGTGAGTTTACTAGTTCTCACGACCACACTCATACACATCTCGATGTGTTCTCTGACAGTGATGAGGATCCCAATGCTGCAACAGAGAAGTCAGATATGTAGCAGGCTCTGAGGGAATCCAGACTAATGCAAGAGAAGCAATTGCATGAAGGACCAGGAGAGTCATCTCAATCTCTCTTGCAGACCGATCCTCTGGGAGTGGCCCATCACTTTGCCTCAGTCATCGCTGCAGCCACGTCCCCTGTACAATCAGAGGATGGATCCAAGGGAATTGGCGATGATACTGGGATGTTGGGCACCCAAGTTGAGCCAACCCCTGGAGAAGGTGTTTTACCACCTGCCCCAGCGGTTGAGCACTCAAAGGAAAAGGCCGCGAGTCAGGAGCAGAGTGACCCCGGCTGTTAGTTACAAAGGTGGTGCGCCCGGTGGGGAAGCTCTCTCCACCACATAAGGGTTGGAGGATGTTGTGGAAGACTCAAACTTGCAGAAATGAGGTGAAGTGGAAACAGAAAAAGAACCGCAGCAGAGAGACATTGATGAAGCTCGGACAATTGAGTCTGTCCCAGCTGAAGTGTCAACTACTTTGAAGGCTAATGACACTGTTCTTACAGTCGAGGCACATGATGGAGATGCTCTGGGAGTTAACACTCTGGGAAGTGAAAGTGCAATCCAAGGAGTTGAGACTCCTATGAATGCCATGGTCGAAGACCCTAGAGACATACGGCGATCGTCGAAGGGAATCTTGAAGACCTAAGACGAGTTGAGACTGTCGAAGAAAACATGAAGGCCTCACAGCGATTGCTGAGTCTGCTGGAGGTATTGAAGGCCTAAGGGAGGTTGAGACTTCCCTGGGTAAGGGTCAAGAGACACAAAACATTCCTCCAGTTCAAAGCGCTGAAATAGAAAAAGAGATAAGCGCACTTCATGACTCCCGAAGAAGAACCTTGATGTATCATTCTTGGGGTCGAGAAAGATGGTTGTGTCCACTCGGTTGTAGATCCTAAGGACCCGGTGAGGGCGTTCTCCAACCAAAGAGCCAGCTAAGTGACAAAACGGCTCGTACAAAATTTATCTTCGATGATGAGCCAAGCCCACAGGTCTCATCATCATCGTCGACGCGATGATGCGAAAAGGACCGGATATTTCATTTAGAAAAATCTCCGAGACCGAAGAATTTGTTAAGATGGTTGAGGCTAGCTGGGCAAAGCAATCCAAAAGCCCCAGCTGAAACCGAGCCATTTGCGCAGGCTTCCACAGCTGCAGCAGTAACGACTACACCAGCTCTGTCATCGCAGGCACCAACCTCGGAAACCATCGCATACATGCGCGATGATGCCTTTCAGGAGATGTTTCTTTTCACAAAGATCCCACCAGAGTTAGAAGAAGAGACCACCGCTCAATAACGAAGATTCACTATAAGAGAAGATCCAATCATCCCCACTAACACCATTTTTCCAGCTGATTTTGACTTTGATGAAGAGTGGCCTGCAGCTGAATCAAGTGAGACAGCTGAGATTCGTGAGGTCTTCAATAAAATCTGTCAAGAGATTCAGAAGATTGAAAAACATCAGGCCTCACTCGACTTAAGACTGTACAACAGGGATGCTACCCTTACAAGCTGAATTGAGAGGGATAGTAGTACGGATCCAGGAATGGTCTCAACATCAAACTGCCATGCGACTCGAACAAGTTCATTATTTCAAAGCATTATATGGCAGAATGCTCGTCTGGATGGCTGACAACGCTGATATCAAACAAAGGATGCAAGCTTACATTGAAAAGCTACACGAGTCTCACAAGACTGAAATGGAGCTGCTGCAAGAATTCCAGAAGAAAGAAATTTTGCCCCTTGGGAACACAATGAATGACAAATTCAGCTTACTCATGGCTGAAATGAAGTTGGTGGCCACCGAGTCCAAGGCAACTCGCTCAGAATTTCGAGCAGCTTATGCAACAACTGACTCCAAACAAAATTCAGCTCTAAGGAGACTCGACTTCATACTCGCATGCATGTTCCCTGGAGTCCCTCTTTCCTTTGATGATGCTAAAAAGGGGGAAGAGGAGTCCATAAGGAAATTAAAAGAAGAAAAGCTGAAGGAAACTGCAAATGAGAAGATTGCAGCTGAGGGGGAAAGTTCGAAAGATCTTACTTGAATGATAGCTAAAACCCCTCAGCAGGGTCATGTTACTGCCTCCATCCTGAGCAAACTCCACGTAACCCTACCCATTGAGCACTCTGTTGTGCCAATGTCGGAGAAAATAAAAATCACTGAAGCAGGGATTGAGGAGTTTTCTAAAAAGCAAGATGTCCGCGTTCAGGAAGTGCTGAAACTATATGGTGGTATTCCAGCAGGGAAGGATCAAGATGCTGACCCTGACAATGGATCTGAGCCTAGATCAGTTGAAGAATTCAAAATGCTACAATCCGAAGGCTATTTCCAAGGAATGAAACTAGCCCAAGCTTGGGATCTGTACTAGGAGAAAGGTCTCGCATTGTGTGAAGAAGTTGAAAAGAAGCAGACTTCAGCGATCACAAATTTGGTAAGCAAAAGACTCATGTGCAATATACACCCCAGA
The DNA here is from genome assembly GCA_016081115.2 of Rehmannia glutinosa. Lineage (NCBI taxonomy): Eukaryota > Viridiplantae > Streptophyta > Magnoliopsida > Lamiales > Orobanchaceae > Rehmannia > Rehmannia glutinosa. The sequence continues at coordinate 84,480 of JABTTQ020000475.1, forward strand.
GGAAAGAGGAAGAAGTGGTGGTGGAAGGGTTCCCAACCTCGACCAAAACTCAAGAATATTGAATATGTAGACCTGGAAAGAAAGCGAGGATCTACTGGGCTGCGTATGATGAAGTGGCCAATATGGAAGTGGCAAGAAAGAACGCAGAGGGAGTAAGAAGACAAGAAGCAGAGAACCAAAGACAAACACAAAGCAATGGATCGAGAGTAAGCGAAGGGATGATGCTTCTAAGCGAGCCTATGAAAAAGAATAAAGAAGAAGAAGAAGAAAGAAAAAAAAGAGAGCGATGACTTCGAAAGAGTGAAGAAGAAGAGAGAAGGAGACAACGAAGGCGTTGAAGTCTTGCTGCAAACCCTTTCATGTATATTACTTATGTAAATACATTTTTGTAAGTCATCGTAATACTTAGTGATTTTCCTTATAGTTTTTCACTTTATATTTACTCTTGTATCTTAGCATAGATGTATGTTTTGCTTTGATAAAGAATTCTATGATACCAAATGTAAACAACTATGTAGAGGACAAGAATGTTATGATCAATAAAACGATCTATTCCAAGTATACTTTCTTTGTTACCTCATTATCTGTATGTATCTTTGTTGTTTATATTTTTATGTTTTGGCATCATCAAAAAGGGGGAAATTGTTAGAAAATCTTGTAGATTTTAATGATACCATATAAAACTTAAACTAGAAAGTTTGCACCCCATTTTCCTTGTAATTTGCATTGTAATAGATAGGGCTGGAAAAACTGTGTCAAGTCAGCTATGCCTAGAAATACAAGGAGTCAATCAAGATCAAGTGAAGACTCATTGCGCAAGACAGTTGATTATGGCATAGAAGAAAAGTCAAGAACTCGATTGAAGGTGTATCAGCTGTGAATCAATTGTGTGGAGAGTCAGTCAGTTCAACTCAAGAAGCCAAGTCTCAGAGTTGAAGTGACAGATGAGTCATCCAAAGATTGGAAGCTAACTCAAGTCACCTGGGGAATAAAAGACTGCAGTCAAGTCAAGACAATCGAACGAGAGATCGTTGATGAAAGTCAAGAATGTTACTCGAGAATGGTAACATGTTAAAGTTGTCGAGATAAAATGTTAGTTCCAGTTGTGTGCAAAAGGAACAAACCAATGGGAAACACTTGCACAAGTGTCGATATCGTTTGCAATCCGCAAGACATTAAACACGAGGAAATGTCAACATCAAGGACTACAACAAGACAAGCCAATGAACACAAGTGACTTTTGAAATTAGCCTATCTCTTCAACAGGCAAAATTTCAAAAGTTCACTATAAAAGGCTGAGCAAATTCATTGAGAAAAGGTTACCTGAACCAGGAACAAGCAAGCATTATTAAAGCTATTAACCTGAAATATTCTCAAGTATATTCAAGCGAATCCTCAAGCCTGAAACTCGAAGGAAATCGATCCAACACAAGCTGTGAAGGAAAGACAACTTCAAATCTGTTGAAGAGGAAACTTTTGAAGAATCAAAAGGGGTCTACTCTCCAAGGAGGATTGTAGGAAGGTTCAAGGTCGAACCAGTATCAAGTTATTGGAGGGCTTCATGATCAAATCCAAGAGCCCGAGAAAGTGAGTGAAGTAGCAAGGTTTTGCCTGTGAAGAAGTCGAGTCGCAAGAGAAGCCAATTGTGTGACCAAGGCTATCTCTAGATTGTTCACCACGTTGTAAACCGATCATTACATAGTGGGTTCCTCCGGGAGTTTGAGAAGAGAGGATTAGAAGAATTACCCCATCTTCGAACCTCTATAAAAATTAACTGTGTCATTTATTTTTCAGTACATTTATATTTCTGCATACTTAGATCATATATGCTGATAAACTCATATTTGCTATCCAACTGATTAATAACCAAGTGCCAAAATCAAGTGTTAAAACAAGCTTAAAACAATTCGAAGGGTGTTAAGTCTTCCACTGATAAAACCAGCACAACCAAGTTAAACTTCATGTTAAACAACCGAGTTATTCTATCAACAACTCTATCGAGTCTGTTGAGTGGCTAACTTAGCTGAATAGCCAACTTAGTTGTCCCACAAGGACACAGCTGTTTGAGTTAAATCTGTAATAGTTTTAAAAGGACAAAAATCGAAAAGTTGGTAAGTTTTATTCACCCCCCTCTAAACCTTACTCACAACCCTTGGGACCTATATTCTGAAACCTTTGCGGGACAAGGATAGGTACCTAAGTTCTTGCAATAGTTGGAGCAAATTTTACCTTTTCTTTTTCCACTACTGGTGGCGCCACCTCCTCTGTTGTGTCCTGCTCCTCAATTGCTTCTATTTCTTGATCTATAGGCATCTTTGGACCTTCATAACTTGTCCCACTCCTCAGACGATGGATTGACATTGTTCTCTCGGATCTAACCTTGTATCTTTCAAGAATTTTCCTTTCTGGTGTTGGTTGTATATTGATGTAACAATCTGCCCCACATACTTTTCCAAAGATTTCAATCTATCATTCATGTTAGTATTTAATTGATTTACATGATCCTCGATTATGTCTATCTTGGCTTAATCCTGGTTTAGTAGAGCTCGAGTCTCTCCGATGAATAAAGCTAACTTATCTTCTAGAGATTGTTTTTGTTCCTTTGGCAGCCCCGGATTATAGTAAGATTGTGTCTGAGTATTTCTATAGTTTTTTTAGCCTTGCTGTCCCACAAAATTTGCTTCTTCCACAACAACTGCTGCCTCTCTCGAAGTTACTTACTGCATCGCATTCAGTTTCATACTTAGCGTGGATATTTGTTCTGTGAGTATGGCTATCTTATCATCATCCTGAATTTCTGCGATACGTCTATCCTCAGATCTCTCGGATGGCCATTGGTAATTGTTGTTCGCCATCTCTTCTAACAATTCTAGTGCCTCCTCGGGAAATTTCCCTAGCAGTGCACCCCTAGATGCATCATCTATAATCGTTCTCGTGTAGCCACTCAAACCATTATATAAATAATGGACCTGTTGGTAGTCGGGATATCCGTATTGAGGGCACTTCCTCAGTAATTCTCGGAATTTATCTCATGCTTCATATAGTGGCTTAGAATCTAATTGCATAAACTAGGCGATTTCAGATTTCAATTGCAGCGTTTTACTAGAGGGAAAGTATTTGGCTAGAAACTGCTGACTTAGTTCTGCGGGAAAGTATTTGGCTAGAAACTGCTGACTTAGTTCTGCCCAATTTGTTGTTGGTGGTGTTAGAGAGCTTAGCCACTCCTTAGCCTTATCGCGTCGAGAGAATGAGAAAAGGCGGCATCGAATTATATCCTTAGAAACACCATTTATCTTGACCGTGTCGCAAATTTCCAAAAAGTGCACCAGATGCGCGTTTGGATCCTCAACGGCTCTACCCCAAAAATGCATCTTTGATACCATCTGGATCAATGTCAGTTTTAGTTCAAAGTTGTTTGCATTGATCGGCAGACGGACCACACCCCCATAAGTCTGACTTACCTCCGACTGGAAGTACTCTCTAACTGCCCTTCTCGCGGGCCTCTCCTGGTCGGTCAAGGACGTATGCCCCAAGTGGGCGTTCCTCATTTTTTCCGTTGTTCACTGCATTTGGATTAGTCCCATCCGTCATTGCTTTAGCTCTTTCCCTTAGTTGTTTCGTAGTTTTCTCGATTTCCAAATCAATGGGTATTGGCTGGGTAGATCTGGAACGCGTGATCATGCACTATCTGCACTTAACAAAAATAATGTTAGAACCGAAAAAAATAAAAAATATTAAAAGAAAGTAATTTTCGAAAAGTTTCAAAAAGTTAGAAAAAAAAATAAATGCTTCAATTAAGATTGAACTACTTATTACTATCTAAATAGAATCTTTCAATCCCCAGCAACGGCGCCAAAAACTTGTTCGCCACTTACAACTACAAGTGTATAGTGTAGTTTATAGAATAGTGGCTAGCAAGGTCGTATTCCTCAAGGATTGACTACGAAACACTTAGGCTAAAATAACATCGTATTCCGTTTTTATTGAAGCGACCGAATATCAAGTTTATAATAAAAAAGAAAAAATTTGCGAACCCCACAAGTATTTTCAACAACCACGGAACAACCTTAGGCACATAATCTCAACATGTTTCTTGAATATTAAATTCAATTAAACTTTTAAAAACCAAGTAGATTGATAACAATTGTAGATCCTCCGATACGTTACAACTATTATTAACTCCAAAAAGATCTATGAATTGAATGACTCCCCACAAATAGTTGTAGGTCTCATGACTTATTACACCCGTTTATGTCTGAATTCGATTTCCATTTTTGTTAGAACTCATCTCCGAATCTCGCACTAGCAAATATGACATGCAAATTATTGGCCAAATAAAAAGCAATTGAGAATAAGCACTCGAATTGATAAAATAGAAAATATGAATCAATTAAGAAAACAATTAATCAAGATTTGACTAGAATCCACAATTTTGATTATGCCCATAAGATCCGGAAGATTAGCCAAACATTGATAACAAATTCATAGACAAATTTGAAATCAACATTATGACATCGTTTAAGCACATACAATAGATCTAAACCAAGAAAGAAAACCCCTTCATGTCAGGATGGATTCTCCTTCCAAGCCTTCGAAGCTCTTGTGCTTCCGTAGATGCGAAAGGCCTTGTGGTGTTCTTCGCGACCTATCCCTCCTCTCTCAAAACACCTTGGATCTTGTGTTCCTGTGTAATTTGATGTGTTGTATATGGTATGAATGGATCAATTTTCGTACAAGCCTTGGGTACCCTTTATAGATGCTTTGAGAGAGCACTTGTAGAGTTGTAACGGGAAAAGGACTCCGAAAAACACATGGCAGTGTCCCACATGGCCTGGCTGTGTGACCTCTTTTCAGACGTGTGGGTTTTATGCAAACCAACTCCACAGGCCCGTGTGGGTCCCACACGGCCCGACCGTTCGGCTTGGTTCCATCCTCTGTTTCTTCCCTTTTTCACATAGACATGTATATTTTCACAAGGGTGTGTCACACGGCCGTGTGGTCCCACATGGTCCGGCTGTGTGACTTATTTTTGTCTGATTTCTTCGTTAGTTCAATCTTCTCTTCGCATGCATCAGTCCTATCCGGGCCTTTCAACTGATATTTCTTTGATTAAGCTCCGTTTCCTATAAAAAGTTACAAGAATACGCAGTATCATGCCTTTCTAAGGAAAGCAAGTAAAAACACACTAAATATGCATGCAAATGCATCAAATATATATCATTTTAAGCCCCTAAATGCACATTTATTTGAAACGCATCAGGATGCGGCGAGAATAATGAAGAGTCGCCCATAACTGAAGAGTCTCAAGTGGTACATGCGAGGCAAGCCAGCTCACGGGCCACTGCCCTAGCAAGGAGAAGTCTATTGGCCTCTACCATCCCGGCCGAGCCATTGCCCTCGGGTATTAAGACCTCCAACCTCCTGGAGTATGATGGAACTGAGGATCCCCAAGAGCAATTAGACATATTCTATGCAAAAGCGAATCTCTTGTTCGCCTTAATTCTTAGTTTCACCGCAAGTGAACGACATAGTTAATATATATGGTGAGCAAGGTCGATCCCACAGAGACCAATAAATTAATGTACTAATTATTGAGATCATAATAGCACTGTTTTTATTTAGACGATCAAATTGTGATTTTTGTTTTATAAAACTAAGAAAATATTTTATCATAAAAATAACAAAGCAAAGTGTTACCATTGAAAATATCAAGTAAATGGATGGATTCCAAGGTTATAGTTTCAGTTGATCACCCTCTTGTTATCAGATTAATCAAGCCTAAGTTATTATCTATATTCCTTATAAGATGATCAGAAAAGTAATTTATCCTCTCTCTCGAGACACATACGTTGATTGAAGAATCTATGCTAGCATCTCTACTCAACATAAGATAAACAACTCCCAAAAGCATATAAGATCAGCAAGTCCTCACAAATACTCACAAACTTCTCTATCTTGCAAAATATTCATGTCAAGTACTCAAGATCTAGTATTGAAACTCATCTCTTGAATTATGAATAACACATCAAGCATGCTAAATCACTGGCCATATGATTAAACAATAAGCAAAGTACTCGAATAGGGTTCGAAATAATAACTTTAATTAAAATCAAGCATCAAACAAGAGTTAATTAACCTAATCCCAAACCCCAGAATCACAAGATTTTTAGCCGGACATGGGACAAGAATAATTCATAGACAAATTGTTCAGATCCATATCAAGCTAGATGAAAAATAAGAATACAATGGAGTAAGAAAAACTCAGGGATATCGATGATCTCTCAATCACTCTTCAATCCTCAAGCGTGGATGCGATCTTGACCTTTCTCTCAATTCCTCCAATAGAAGGATGCTCTTTTCTCTACTTTATACCGTAAAAGTATGATTGTCCTCTTTTGGGTCCGCCTCTTCTCTATTTATAACATTTCTGGGCCAAACCTAAGTTGATAGAAAGTGAAACTCTGCAAACACGCACAGACGCACGGGTCGTGCCAAAGCGCACGACCAGCCCGTGCGTCAAGTCGAAACTTTAATTTTTTCTTTTGCAAATGCACGGGCCATGCGTATAGGTATGACCAGCCCGTGCGTCAAGTCGAAAGTCCATCCCTTCTGTTTCGCTCACGCACGGGTCGTGCCTATGCGCACAGGCTGCCCGTGCATGTCCCTTTTTCGCTCGGTTCCTCTGATTTCTTCTCGATTCAGCTCCATACTTTGCGTAATCACTCGATTCTTGACGGTCATATACTGCAGTGCTCCAAATTGCCACAAAAGTACTCCAAACATTCTTATTTTCCTACAAAACAAGCAAAGCGTAATATGTTTTCAAAATGTGAGAACACAACCCATATTACTAAGTTAATGCATGTTTATTAACTCATTATAGCCAAAATCTTGCCAAAAATACATGCAAAACTCACACTAAACAAATCCCCAAACTTAAACTATTGAAAGTCCCGATCAACGCTACATAAACCAAACAAAACACGAGTGGGAGGAATGAAAAGTGCACCATCAAGAAAAACGCCAAGAAATCATGTTGCTTATCCATAGATATCAAGTAATGAATCAACCAAGTCTCAAATCTCTAATATAAAACACGTTTCAATATAACCATGGCAAATGCTTTGAATTACGACTCTCACTGATCAAGTGTATGCTCTCCTCTAAAGTGTATAAGGGACGTGTTTACGCTCTAATCAAAACAATGATGAAGAACTACCATAAGCTTGCAAATCGTCTCAAATCTCCACCACTAAAGTGTATGCAATTCATGAATCAAAAAGGAATTTGTCATTCGTTTGTAATAAAGGCTCTTTGGTTAGGGTAGGAAAATATGGATAAAGTGACTCAAACTCGAGCATATACAATGGTAAGCACATTCTCATTCGAATCAACAAACCTCATATAAAAAACACCAACTAATAATAGCCTATGATTCTCAAACCACCCTTTTTTTCATCAATTCTTCATATCCTTTTTTCTTTGGTAAATCTAAATTGTTTCAAATCATGTTACAACCCCAGCCTACAAGTTTATTCATAACAAACCCAATCATACAGTCAATTTTTTTTTTGACTCTTTCATGAGTATTCATCATTCTTTTTATCCTTTTATTTTCTCTTTTTGTTCCCATAAACTAACTCTAACACATTCATCTATATCATTGATTTCATCAAGTTTATCCTCATTCAACCCACTTACTCAATGCTATATGCTCAAGTTTAGACAAAAGATATATCAAGTTAAGGCTGAAAATGTGGCTATCAAAAAAACTACGGCAATAGGCTCAAATTGGTTAACTAAGGAATTAAATATCATTGGGTAAGTCAAAGGCTTGGAAGGCTAAACAAAAATGGCCTTAAATCATTTTCACAAATTGCATACAACATGTGGTTTTGTGAGAGATACGAGCAAGTTAAGTTCTAACAACATGAATGATACACTCATAACAACAAACAAGTCTGCATATAATGAAAGCAGTAAAGGCTCAAAAGCTCACAGTCTTTCATATCCGTAAATCAAAGCATAAAATCCATGTTTTCAATATCCACATTCTCAATATCATCTATTCTCATCTTGATCAATTAGCACTCAACACCCAACTCAAAACAACACAAGAATTTTCAAAATACCCCTCAAATCGCATCGCACAAAGATCAAACCCAAGTTTACTCACTTCATAATACCTACTAAAGTAGTACACGTGCTAAAACTGTAAATTAGATTCTATTGCAATGCAACCTAAGTGCTTTACATGCAACTATATGAAATGAATTTTTTTTCTCTCTACACCCTTTATATCAACAAAAAACTCTCTCCCCCAAACTTGAATGAAATTATATTGCACACATGGAAAGATAGAATTTCAATGCAAAAAGAAGTGTGGAGACAATCAGACTCACTGAGGTGGTGGCGGTAGATAGTGGCCTCGAAAAATATGCCACTTAGTCATCTGTCACATCATGTCGAGGAGCTCCTCTTGCCACATGTCGGCTGCCATGTTCCAATGCTGCTGCTCCATTCTGAATGATAGAAATTCATCATGGTGCAGCTGAACTCCCTTCTCTAGGGCCAATAGCCTATCATTGAAGTCATGACTCCCGCGAGCCTCACCTCTGTGGGAGCTCTCTGGTATGTCATCCTTCTTTGTAAGGGGTCTTGCCTGGCTCTCCCTTCGTCGCCTAAATACTCTATCTCCTCCGCCACCAAATTTTCTCCATCCTGGAAACCAGCTACCCGTCACCTTTTTCGCGCGATCTTCTTTGTATAACTCTTTCATGCGCATTAGTGTTCAGTAAAAAGTTCACCCTGTCATTTATGTTCTCAACAATGATGAGAGCAGTGTTGGGCAATGGGAATGGATGCCCAGATCTTTGTTGGAAGAGGTATACGTCCTCTTCTTCCATGATAATTTTCATAGCCCGTGGTACAACCAAACTGATCCTCCTTTCGCCCTCAATTGGATCCAGGGCCCAAACATTAATAATGAATAACCAAGCTAACATTCGAATTGTAACCTGCAAAATATTCTCAAATTATTCAAGTAAATCCTCAAGCCTAAATTTCGAAGGAAATCAATCCAACACCAAGTTGTGAAGGAAAGACAACTTCAAACTGTTGAAGAGGAAACTTTTGAAGAATCAAAAGGGGTCTACATTCCAAGGAGGATTGTAGAAAGGTTCAAGGTCGAACCAGTCTCGAAGCTATTGGAGGGCTTCGTGATCAAATCCAAGAAGCTTGAGCAAGTGAGCTGTAGTAGCAAGGCAGCTGCCCTGTGAAGAAGCTGAGTCGTACGAGAAGCCAGCTGTGTGACCAAGGCATCTCAGATCGAGTCCCAAAGCATCAAGTAAAATTTGTGTGATCAAGACTTGTATCGGATCGATAACCACTTTGTACTCTGATCAATACTTAGTGGATTCCTCTAGGAGTTGGAGAGGAGAGGATTAGAAGAATTACCCCATCTTCGAACCTCTCTAAAATTTATTGTGTCATTTACATTTCAGCATTTACTTACTGCATATCATTTAATATTTGTCAATAATTTGCTATCCAATTGATATTTAACAAAGTGCTAAAATCAAGTGTTAAAACAAACTTAAACCAAATTCAAGGGTGTTAAGTCTTCCGCTGAAAATCTTATCACAGCCAAGTTAAGTATAAGACTAAGCAGCTGAGTTATTCTTTCAACAGCTCAGTCGAGTTTGTTGAGTGGCTAACTCTGCTGGTTAACTAACTTAGTTGTCCACCAAGGACTTAGCTATGAAATTAACTCTGAATAATTTTAAAAGGACTAAATTTCGAAAAGTTGGTAAGGTTTATTCAACCCCCCCCTATAAACCTTACACTCACACCCCTTGGGACCTACATTTTCCTTACATCACAATTCTCAGCCTATATGTTCATTTAATGCCAACTCACTTATGCATCGTCGTTTTTTTTTCCGACTCTTTTGTGAGTATCCTCTCTTTTCCTCTTTTTCTTCTTTTATTCCCAATCACCCAACATACACACCATTTTCTAACTTCTCGATATCCTTTTCTTCAACCTTTTATTCAATCCCTTTACTCAATGATATACGTTCAAGCTTAGGGTAACAGATATATCAAGTTAAGGCTTGAAATGTGGCTATCAAAAATCAGGCAATAGGCTCAAATTGGCTAACTAGGGAAATCAAATATCATAAGGTAGGCAAAAGGCTTGAAAGGCTTAACAAAAATTGCCTAAAATCATTTTCATAAAATGCATACAACATGTGACTTCGACGGAGATACCAAAGCAAGTTCTAGAATTCAAATCAACATGAATGACACACTCAATCAACAAACAAGACTGCATATAATGAAAGCAGTAAAGGCTCAAAAAGCTCATAGGCTTGTAATTGCGTAATTCAAAGTATGTCAACCATGATTTCAATATTCACATGCTCCATATCATCTATTCTCAACCCAGTCAACTCACGCTCAACACCCAATTCAACACAACATAAACTGTTCAACAAATGCTCCCAAGATCACAACAAGCACACAATAGCGGTCAACTCACTCCCTAAACAACTAAGAAAGCAATAAACGTGCTAAAGCAATAAACATGCTAAAAATAAAAAACAAACATCTAATGCAATGCAACCTACATGCTCTAAATGCAACTACATGAATGCAAAAACGCCACACCCTTCAATCAAATTACTACCTCTCCCCCCAAACTTGAATGAAATTATAGCGCATAGAAGAGAAGATAGAATTTCAAAGAAAAGTGTGGAAATGGACTTGTCTCACTGTGGGGATGGCGGCGGAAAGTGGCCCTGGGAGATATGCCACATTTGTATCTGATGCATAGTCTGCAACATCTCCAACTCCCGCTGCCCCTGGGCCTGATACTTTTGCTCCTGCTCTGTGCGGAAAGCACGAAACTCCTCCTGGTGATGCCTGAAATCATCCCGATACTGCCAGAAATCATCCTGGTGATGCCGAAAATTGTCCCTGTGTTGTCGCATGCTCTCCTCAAGAGCATAAAGTCTATCCTGATAATCTTGTCCCCCACGCTCCTCACCTTGGTGGGAGCTCTCTGGAATGTCGGGCCTCCCCTGTGGGAACTCGTGATCAAAGCCTCCCTGCTGGAAGCCTGGCTCAAAGCCCCTCTCTTGCCGATCATATTCCCTCGCCTCAATCGCCAAATCCTCCTCATCGGGCAACCCGGCTACCCTCCTCCTTTTCCTTGCAGTCAGGCCTTCCATGACTCTGATATGTGCCTCAGAGTTCATGAGCCAATTAATTTCATTGTCCACCACAACTGTGAGCTGCGGGTTAGGAAGTGGGAAGGTCGGTCCAACCCTTTGTTGGAAACAGAAGATGTTCTCTTCGTCTGTTATTAATTTCATCGTGCGAAGGGCGTTCATGTTTATACTCCGACTGCCCGCTATCGGCTCCATTCTGTGCATATCAACCCCAAAATGGTGAGCAATGGGGTTAGCATTCCCCCAATCAGTATTGTCCCCGCATCCTACTTGGAAACATACACGGTGTGTTCCACAAAGTGAGCCGCCATGTTGTAAGGGGTGCGGGTGAGCATACACCAAAGTAGGTATAGCTCCTGAGCTTGCATACCTCGTTGTTGTATCGAGCGTACACGAAGTGAGCCGTTACTTTTTGGATGTAGCGAAAGATGGGGTTTCGGAGTGATGAGGACTTTGACGTGCGTGCCGCATATTGCATCGGGCCGGTCTCCGGTGTCTGAACCAACAATTGCCAGAAATCATACTGGCTATAATTCGCTGCGGGCTGAAAAGGGTTGTTAGACGGTACCCCAAAAATCTCGTTGAGTTGGGTGATAGTGACGTGTCTCCATACGTTGCCCAATCGAAAATGGATTGCCTGGGGCTCATTGTTTGCTCGCATCTCAGTAATATCCAAGGTGCTCAGGAACTCGAGCGCTAGCATTTTAAACGTTAGCCACAGCCCTTGCATGAAGGCAGTCCATCCCACTCGTTCGAACATCTGCCAAACCTCCTCATGTATCCCAAGGGCTTGGTTACAATCATCATCGGCATATCTTGTTGGCGTGAAAGAACGAGTGATCAACCTGTTCCATCACTCCAGTTCATCGGCCTCAGTCGAAAGCAGTACATAGGCCTCGGGGCTGTCTGGATGTGGCGCCTGTCGTGTGGCAGTGGCCCCCCATCCTCGTCTACCTTGACCTTGTCGGTTCCTTTGTTCAGCCATATATTCTAGTTAGTACCTGGCAAAACAATTCTGAGAAAACGTACGTGCCAAGTATAACAAGAAAGCAATGAATTTCATACAACAAATCAAATACGGCATAGTGTCTCATCCCTACAATTTAATCAACAATTAAGCTTCCAAGCCCAAATAACAATGTAATTGCAGAGAATCCTAGTCACTAACACCCTAAATAATCAAGCTCATGTATAATTCATCAAACAATCAACCACAAATATCCTAATTCAACAATCCACAAGGTGTTCGATAAAATGTCCAATAGAAAAATCAAGCTAAATCATGGCAAATTCATCAAACATGCACCATATAAGAACTCTATGCGTGTAAAAGCCTTGATTAGAATATCTATGCTAGCATCTCTACTCAACATGAGATATCCAACTCCCAAAAGCACAAAAGATTAAATATCCTCACAAATATTCACAGACTTCTCAATCTTGCAAATATTCATGTCAAGTACTCACAGATCTAGTATTGAAACTCATCTATTCGAATTATGAATCAATACATCAAACAAGTTAAACCAAAGGCCTTTTGATAAAACAAGAATTAAAACAAAGTACTCAAATAGGGTTGAAAACAATAACTTCAATTGCAATTAATCATCAAATAAAAGTATCCATTAACCTACTCCCAAACCCGGGAATCACAAGATGTTTAGCCAGACATAGAAAACAAATAATTCATAGACAAATTATCCATGTTCATGTCTAACTAATTGAAAATAAATATACAATGGAATGCAAAGAATCGGGGACGTCGATGATCTCTCGATCTATCTTCAATCCTTAAGCGTGTTGTTGTTCCTTGATCGATCTTTCCAACTCTCTGGTGGAAAATTGCTCTTTTCTCTATGTTCTAGGGCAAAAGTGCGCGTGTCTTTGTTTATGGCCGCCCCATCTCTATTTGTACTTCGTTCGGGTCGAAACCTAATTGCAAATCTGTCAACCTCTGTTTTCCCACACAGACGCACGGGCCATGCGCCTAGCGCATGCCCATCCCGTGCTAGGTGCCGCAGAAACATGCCAATCGCTGAAGGACGCACGGGCCGTGGGCATAACGCACGACCAGCCTGTGCATATAGTCGAGACTTGAGAAATAGCCTTGGGTTAGCGCATGGGCCGTGCTAGAGACGCACGCCCTGCCCGTGCGCACCTGCTAGTCTTGATATTTGTTTGTATTCTTTTGTTTCTCACCCGGTTCGTCTACCTTCTTCTCGATTCAACTCCAAACTTCGTACATTACATCAAGTATTGACAGTTCTTTATCCCAAACGGAAGAAATTCCCTACGAAGCTGAGTCTGCGTAGTAAGTTGCACACTTTAGTGTTCAGGTTGATCCAGTTGATCTGCACATTTCATTGGATACACTAATAGTATCATTTTGCCATGATTTCGAGTCATTATTCCATGAAGATTCCAGTAAAGAAGCAGTTGACTTTCGACGTGCCTTCCGAGCTATGTGTAAGGAGATGGAAGCCATGGAGAAAGGTTTTGTTGATCTAAGTACCCAGATCGATAATCATGATGCCACAATCTCAGAAGATATTCTTGGAGCAGTGTTAAGGTTCAGAGAGTTGGCTCAACAGACCAAAGCACTTCGCAGATAGCAAGTTGGCTATTTCAGATAGCTATTTCCAAGTTAGTTGTCTGGGCAGCTCACCAACTCGCCTTTCAGCAGAGACAATGGAAAAATATCAAAAGGATGGAAAGAAGTCATCTCTCAGACATGGAGCTGTTGCATATGAAAATTGGGAAAAAGATGGAGCATATGGAGGCGTTATTGTCAATGAAGAATCAGTTATATTCACTCAGCTCCAACCAGCAAGCAGCAGACTCTGTTACACATAAGAAGTTGGACTCCAATCTCAAATCAATTCACTTTCCTCAGAGTTCCTCCCAAGTTGATTATGCCAAAAAGGGGGGAAGAAAAGATTAAAAACCCTTCCGAAGTTGATCATATATCCAAAGGCACCACCTCAATCCGTGTGACTCCTCAAGACATGTTAGTCAAGGAAAAATCGAGTTGGTTTTTCTAAAGAACAAGCTGAAATTGCAAAGCTAGACAAAAGTCAAGAGGAGAGAATCCAAAAGCTATAAGTCCGATTTGGAGGTCTGCCAGTAGGCAAGCTCCCAAGAAAAAAAGCTACTCCCCCTCCTGATCCATTGGAAGAGAGATCCAACGAAGAGTTTGATACACTTTTGTCAGGGGGATATTATGAGGGAATGGAGTTAGCCGATGCATGGAATTTATATTGGGTAAAAGGTTTAACAGATATTGAAGAGATCGGGAAGCAGCCAACTCAAGGAAAGTCATCCAAGAGGCAACAGACTTCGAAGGGTCGGCCCAGTAACTCCAAGGAGAGGCAGCCAAGTTAGAGGCAAAGGATCTGAAAGAGGAAGAGGAAGAGATTCCAGGTCTGGTGGAAGAGGTAGAAGTTCTCCACCAAAGAAACTAAGTGGAATCATGTCAATCAATCCTCGAAATGGACTCGTATATTGGATAGGCTTTGTGAAGCTAAGAATAGAGATGCAAATCGTAGAGCAAATGAGTTAGCTAGAAAATATGAAAAAGATGCTCAAAGGATTCCAAAATGGAGGACGAGAAGTTTAAAGCTGATTATTAGAGGAGGGAAATAAAAGAAGAAGAAGAGCATAGAAGAAGAGCTGAAAAAGATCACTGGAGACGAGAGAAAGAGGATAAGAAAAGAAGACAGCCAAGGCGCTAGGAGTTGTATTTTTACAATTCTTTGTAAATACACAAAAATAATGTAAATGTTGTATGATTCATTAATAAAATGATTCATTCTTTTCAGTTATTTTATTTCAGCACTTTATGATGTACTTATGTTTTGGCATCATCAAAAAGAGGGAAATTATTAGGAAATTTATTTGTATATATTTTGATGATGCTTAGAAAACTTAGATTGGAAAGTTCGCACTCCATTTTTTGTATGTATTTCAACTTTGTAATAGTTAGAAAGCAATCTGAGTTAT
This sequence comes from Rehmannia glutinosa, assembly GCA_016081115.2. Taxonomy (NCBI): domain Eukaryota; kingdom Viridiplantae; phylum Streptophyta; class Magnoliopsida; order Lamiales; family Orobanchaceae; genus Rehmannia; species Rehmannia glutinosa. Next base: position 99,712 of record JABTTQ020000475.1, read on the forward strand.
CCAGCAGCCAAGTTGAAGATGTCGAAGACTTGTTGAAGAAGTGCAGAGAAGATTTAGCTGTGTCGCAGCTGAGTGGCCAAGAAGATCTTCAGTCAAGAAAAGCAGTTGTGTCTTTCAGTAGAATTAGAGCAGAGTTGTCCAAGAGTCAAGCAGAAGACTCAACTAAAGGGGTAAAGCAGCTGAAGGACTTAGAGAAAGCTTAAGAAGTTTGTTGCAAAGAAAAGTCAAGACTTACCCATTTTGGTAAGAGACAAGCCTGCAATCTTAAAAAGTTGTCTTGCTGAAAGAGTACAAGTAGTAGGGCGCAATGGAACACCTATAAAACTCTGGTGCATTTCAGGAACCTGCAGGTAGTTAATGTTAAGTTTGGGTCAACATCGAAAGCTGCAGAATAAGACAAACCAACGAACAAGAAGTGAAGTTTGAATTTGCCTATCTGTTCGATGGACAAATTTCAAACTCTCATAAGAAAAGGCTGAGAAATTTTAAGATAGGAGTACATGAGAACAAACATTCAAAACGTGACACAAGAGAGAAATAACGACACATAAGAGAAATCTGATCATTCAAGCAAGCATCTGCAACAGTCTCTTAAAGCGAAAATTCTCAACCTTAGGCCTGAAACTCGAAGTAACTTCATCCAACACAACTCAGTGAAGGAAAGAAGCCATACTTCAAAGTTGAAGAGGAAATTGTTCCAAAAGAACAAGGGGTCTGCACATCCATGAAGTGAAGGAAGTGCAATGAGGTTCAAGTTAAAACCTGCTTCAAATCTGACATAGGGTTACGTGATCAACTACAAATGATTTGAAGGGCTGAAGTAGTGAGGCAGCTGCCTTACGAAGAGATGAGTCCCAGGAGTAAAGTCAGTTGTGTGATCAAGGCTTGCTCGTACTGCATTTGTACTCTTATAACAAAGTCAAAGTTGCAATAGTATTGTTTGCCAAAATCTTGATTGCGATAATGCAAGTGTACAACGTAGTTATAGAATAATGGCAAGCAAGGTCGTAATCCTCAGGGATTGAATACGAAACACTTAGCCTATAATAACACGAATTCCAATTTTATTGAAGCGACTAGAAATCACAAGTAAAAATAAAAGATGTAAATTTAGAAAAACCCGAACTCCACAAGTCTTTCAAACAAATACGAAAGCAACCCTAGGTACATAACCTCAACATGCTTCATCAATATTAAATTCAATTAATGTTTATCAAAACCAATTCATGTGTTTTTATGGATTCAATTCATAGATTTGTTTATTCCCCCTCCTGAAGCAAATAAACAGTTGATTAATACCAATTGCTAGCATTCCTACTCAATAATTAATATTAACTCCCGAAAGATCTTTGAATTGAATGACTCCCCACAAACAGTCATAAGTCTCCTTACTCTATACCCGTTTATGTTTGAATTCGATTTTCGTTTGTTAGAACTTATCTCCTGAATTATGAACTAACAAATATGACATGCAAATTATTGGCCAGATAATCTACAAGAAATAAGCATTTAAATTCATATATTAGAACACATAAACCAATTTAGAAAACAATCAATATAGATTTAACATAAATCCACAGTTTTGATTATGCACTAGGATTAGAACGAATAGCCCAACATATTTGATAACAAATTCATAGACAGACGTGAAATCAAATAGTTTGATGTTGTTTAAGTACAAACAAGAGATCTGAACTATGAAAGAAAACCCCTTCTTGTCAGGATGGATCCTCCTTCCAAGCCTTCAAAACTCTTGTGCTTCTGTAGATGTGAAAGACCTTGTGTTTCTCTTTGTAACTTAGCCCTCCTCTTTTATAAGACCTTTGAATTGTGTAACCCTGTTGTATTTTGATGTGAAAGACCTTGTGTTTCTCTTTGTAACTTGGTCCCTTTATATTGGTGCTTTGATAAATGACTTGTAGAGTTCTGACTGGAAAAGGACAATAAAATCTGACAAAAATGAACCGCATGGCCCATGTGTAATTCACATGGTCTGGTCGTGTAAGTTGTCATCGTCTTTGTTTTTCACCTAAGCACTTCACACGGTCGTATCATCCTCACGCAGTCGGGTCGTGTAACATATCTCTGAAAATCAAGTCGCACGAATGTGTAAAAATCGCACGGTTGCAACTCACACGGCCGTGTGAGCCTCACATGGTCTGACCATGTGACTTGTTTCTGTCCATTCTCATTGTTTCTTTGATATTCTCTTCGCACTTTTCGATTTTGCCCGGGCCTTCTTACTGATATTTTTCCTTTTAAGCTTTGTTTTCTGTAAAAAGTTACACGAATAAGCAGTATCATGTCTTTCTAAGAAAACCAAGTAAAATACACTAAATATGCGTGCAAATGCATCAATTATTTATCATTTAAGCCCCTAAATGCACGTATAATATACACATATCAAAATCCCCCAAACAAATACGAAAGCATATGCAATGCTCTCTCAACCCGAGGACCCTTTCACTAGACAACCGACCCAAACGACTGAACCCGAAATGGCGGAAGGAAGAATCCGGCTACTTGACTCGGCGGTGGTCGAACACTCACATGGGCGAAAAGATATCAACGAGTATTGCCGCATTATATGTATCAGCCATTAATGCACATCATCATTATATACCCTTCAACATTAAGCCCTTCAAAATTTATGCCCATCAAGTCCCACTCAAATCACTAGTGTGGCATCCTTTTCTTTAGGATTAGGGGATTGGTTGGACAACCCATATTAGTAATAATTAAGCATATACTTAGGGGAATATGATGTACGTATAGGATATAGATTCATATAAATACCCTCAATTATTATAGAAAGGAAGTTGACAATTATTATATATTAAAAGCATTAATTGAGCATTTAAGACTCCAAGCTAATATAATATGAATACGACTAGATTTGGTTGTATATGATAGAATATATGTAATTATTCGTGTAAATCTTTTATATTAGGTGTTAATCTTCTAGATTAGGTTAGGCAATATTCTGTTGTAATAAGTTAAAGGCTTTCCTAGTTTATAGCCATGTAACTAATGTATATAATGCAACCAAAATCAATGATTTGGTCTTGAAAATGATTGTAGAACTAACCAATGCTTATCTTGGGATTTGTGACACATATTCAACAACATGATCCTTTGACAAGTTTAGAAACCGCGAAGTCCCAATTGGCGCTAGAGGGTAGACAATCTTCCAACGAGCATTTCGTGAATCAGTTCGTCCTCCTCCATGGATGCCCTTATTGTTAATTCCCAACATTACGATGATGATTACAAAAATTCTTCTCAATGTAATCATAATAATAATCGGATTGACAATAATCACCATGGAAACACGGAAACAATAGGAAAAATTATCATAAAATTCCGACGATGGTGGTGGCGCTCGTAAAAGAGGTGGCGGGGAAGAGTTCGGCGGTGTGCGTGGACGGCAACATCAATGGCGCCGCCCGATCCATGAATGCATTGGGCTCCTTAGATTATGCCTCCATGTCCTTACCCTACATACAATTGGGCCAGGCCCAATTCTCCTCACTGGCCTGAACAAGCTGGCCTCCCAGGGAGCATTCAATGCAACAACCACACCTAGCCTTGCTCAACCCGACCCATTATGGTATATGGACACGGGGGCAACATCTCATATGATATCCACGCATCGTAATCTCTCGTCTTATTTTTATTTGAGCAATAATCATGGTATAAATGTTGAAAATGGCCATTATATTCCTATTCATGGTTTTGGTAGTGCAAATTTACCTACCCCACCCACCATTAGTGTTAAAAATATCCTTCATGCCCCTAATTTAATTAAGAACTTAGTTTCAGTTAGAAACTTTGCTACTGATAACCTAGTTTCTATTGAATTTGCTCCCATTGGGTTTTCTATGAAGGATTTCGGATGGGGATGGCACTAATGAGATGTGATAGTCGGGACGACCTATATCCCATTTGTTGATTCTCATAACTCTACTTATATGCCCTTTGATATTTTGCATAGTGATTTGTGGACATCTCCAATTTTGAGTACTTCGATTCACAAATATTATGTGCTCTATTTGGATGATTATTCATAATTTTAATGGACTTTTCCCATCTCCAAAAAATCTCAAGTCTATTCAACTTTTCTTGCTTTTAGAGCCTACATCAAAACTCAATTCGATTGGGAATTAAAAATATCAATGTGACAATAGTACTGAGAATATGATAATGACCATTTTCTGAATCTTTGTGAAGCTAATGAAATTTCTTTTCGTTTTTCTTGTCCTCATATTTCATCACAAATTAGAAAAGCCAAATGAAAAATTCGTCCCATTAACAACGTAATTAGAACTTTATTAGCTCATGCTTCACTACCTCCATCTTTTTGGCACCATGCATTGCAAATGGAAACATATCTTCTTAACATTTTACCAAGTAAAACTCTCGCCTATCAATCGCCACTGCAAATTCTATACGAAAAAGACCCATCATACTCTCATTTACGAGAATTTAGTTGCTTATGTTATCCTCTATTCCCTTCTACTACGATAAATAAGCTTCAACCTTGTTCCAAACCTTGTGTTTTTTACGCTAACCTTCAAATCATCGTGGTTACAAATGCTATGATTTATCATTAAATAAGATTATCATTAGTCGCCACGTATTATTTGTGAAACCCAATTCCCATTTTTGAAGCTACATACTCGACATAAAGACTTATGATTTTCATGATAATGGTTTATCACCTTACGTGATTAACCATTTTCAAAATAAATCCAATCCACAAACAAATGTGCCAGCCCAACCTCCACATCCTCCTTCTTTGGCCCAAACCGTGGATAGCTTCACTTCTCAGCAAACATATTCTCCTAATCGGCTAGCTCGCGCAGGCCCATTTCCTCCCAACCACATGTCGTAGGCCCAAGAATAGGTCCTCTACCTAGTCCACTCTTGTGGACAACCATCAAACCATATTTCTTTAAACTCTCCCACCATGATCCCTTCCCTTTGCCCAAACACAGAACAAACACAACATCTTCCACTTTCTCCCATTCTCCAGCCCACTTCGAGTTCAGACTTCAAGCCCATTACAAGAAGCCAACATGGTATTTTTAAACCAAATAAAAGATATCTCCATGGTCTTCTCACTCATGTTACAAAATAACCTTTAACTCGTAACCTAGTATCTGCACTCAAAAACCTGAGTTGGAAAATGGCTATGGATGATTAGTATCATGCTCTCAATAAAATAAGACGTGGGATTTAGTGCCCCATCCGCCTGATGTTAATGTTATTCGGTCTATGTGGATTTTAAGATATAATGAAAAATCTGATGGTTCTATTGAGAGACATAAAACCCGTTTTGTAGGTGATGGTGCAAGTCAAGAGGTTGGCGTGGATTGTGGTGAGACTTTCAGCCTAGTAGTCAAATTGGGGACCATTCGCACATTACTCAGCCTTGCCCTTCCTAAAGCTTGTCCCATTCATCAGTTGGATGTTAAAAATGCTTTTTTGCATGGTGAACTCAAGATGAGAGATGTATGTACAAAAACAAAGAAGGAATTGAAAGGAGATGAGAAGAAATCCTCTCTGTGTCCAGATGAGAGATGCCTTCAATCGTTGTCCTGAACCCTTGCTCTGCATTTCTTGCATTGCGTTGTGCTGAAAATAATGTCTAACCATTTTCCCGTGCGTCATTGGTTATATTTATACCCCTCCTTCCTTCCAATGCCCAAAAAATAAAAAAATATAAAGTTTCTGCTTTGGTGGCCTTACGACTATTGTTGCCTCAAGCGGCTGCGATGCATGCCCTCTGCCAATTTTACCCCCTTGTTGCGGCCGGGGTCGGGAGCCGCATGACGCTCTTGTCTTGCGCTACGTTTTTTCTTACTATTTCCCGTCTACAAGTGCAATTTCTTCCTTCCCAACACGTTTTTCATCGTCTTCAATCGTTTTCGGCTACCATAACATGTATTGACTCCCTAACGACACCTAATGAAATAAAATGGACTCAAACAACTCTAAAACACCCAGAAAAAACGCAAAATCCTAGCCTAGAATACTCGATTCAATGGTATAAAACTAACTTAACATATGTGTTTACAATGAATTGCAAAAATACAACACAAAATTCTCAGACAGCTAACATCTATATTCTTGGTTGTCTTCTTCTTCTTTCCTCATCTTCATTTCTTCTTCTATCATAATCTTATGTTCTTTTCATTCTCTCTTCTTCAACCTTCCTTTTTTCTTCCTCCTCAATCTTTCTCAATCTCAGCTCATCCTGCTCATATTTGCATGGCAGCTCAGTGGCTATGCGTGCAACTTCTCTGTTCTGAGTTTCATCCAGGCCCATCCAATATTCATCATCCTTTTTGAGAGGATTTATGGCCATCATCCCGCTTACTCTTTTTGGTGGAGAGCTTATGTCTCTCCCACTTTGAGTGAGAATATCGCCTCTTCTCTGTCCCGAACTTCTTCCCTCTACTTGGCTTCCTCCCTGTGATACTTCACCCCTGGGCTGACTCTTCAAACTCTGTTGACTGTTGCCTTTCTTTCCTTGAGTCGGCTACTTCTTAGTTTCTTAAATGTCTCTTAATCACTTAACCCAATACAAATCTCAAGCATCAGCTAAGTCCATTCCAGCAAAGTATCTTTCTGACAAAAGAGTGCCAAACTCTTCATCATATCTTTCTTCCAACGGACTTTTGGTGGAGTAGCTTCTTCACTAGGGAACATCTCTGTGGTGGACCGCCATATCATATATTTAGCTTATGGATCCTCTCTTCTCCATCTTAGCTAACTATTCCTTTGAGGCTAATTCAACCTTCTCTTCAGCTGACAAATCTGGAGGGAGTTCAGAGAGAATGAAGGTGGTGCCTTTGCTTTGATGATAATTTTTTTAGGGGGTGATTTCTCAGGTTTTTATTCCCTTTTTTTGGCATCATCAACTCGAGAAGACGGTTGGACTGATCAGAGAATGGATTCCAATTTCTTGTGAGTCACGGAGTCTGCTTGTTCTTGATTAGAGCTAAGTACATGCATCTGCTTCTTCATAGATAAGATCTCTTCCTTCAATGAAGCTTTCATGTACTCCATCTTCTTTTCCATCTTTGTATGGAGTAGCTCCATGTTAGTTAGTTGAATCCTCTCCATTCTTGCAATATTAACCCTCTGACGTTGTTGGAACGCAAGATGGTCAGCTCCCTGGCCAGCAACTTGGAATACAATTATATGCAGTAACCAACTTGCTCCCTGCGTAGAGCTATTTTATGTTGCGCCCATTTTTGATCCTTAGCTCAACTCTTAGATATCCCCAGTAATTGTGGCATCATGATTATCGATTCTTGTGCTTGAATCAGCAAAACGTTTCTCCATAGCCTCCATCTCTACAAACATGGCTCTGAAGGCTTGTTGAACGTCTGCTTCTTGCTCACAATTATCTTCAAGTGCAAAATCAAAATCAAAATCATGGCCATATGGAACAATGCACGTATCAAAGGGATATGCGGATCTTAAGGTTGACTTGAACATGGAATTGGGTAGCTTCTTCCTCAGACTCTTCTTTAAATGGGATTTCTTCTACGAATGGGAAATGCAACATTCCCAATATGTCAATATGATCAAAGGAAGGTCCCACTCCTAATTCGGGAACACTTTTCTCATCTCCCTGACCAACAACTCTATTTTCCTCGATTGTGAAAGCTTCATCGGCGTATGACTATGGTAGCTCTTTGGTGATTGTCTCATTTGTCAAAGCAACTTCATTGGCAGCAATTTGAACTTTCTTTTGAATTGTCTGGGCATCAGCTATCTTAATAGTGTCATGTGCTGGATATTTGACTATTGGATGTGGGGCATCAACTAGCACAAATATCATTCTGGTTTATTTAAGACTAGCATCTGAATCACTGGTCTCCTTCTTAGATTCAGTTGGTTTATCAAGATCTTCAGTTATATTCAGCTTTATAGTTAATTTCAGTAAGAGCATCGATGACCATGGGTTCAGTTGATTCAGATTCCGGAATCATTGGGGCATCTCCTGAAATTTCAGCATGTACCCAATCAGTCTCAATTGGTAGTGGGTCTTCAGCCACCCTTTCAGCAATCTTAACCACTGAAGGGTCTTCTATCATCCCTGTAAAAGTCTGAACCACTATAGGGTCTTCTATAAGAGTGGAATCCTTAGAGGTCTTAACCTTTGGAATTGCACTTTCAATTTGACCAATAGTCTCAACTATCATGGTCTCAGTTGATCCACTCTTCGCCTCTATTACAGTAGGCTCAACCTATGTAACTGCATTGACCTTCAACGTTGTTGGTACCTCGGCTGCAGTAGTCTCAATTACTACAACTTCACTGGCAAGAACATCTTCCTTCTCAGCCGTCTCACCATTGCCTCAAAACTTCAAATTTTCTTGGTCCTCTATATCCTCCTCTGTCCTGGTTGTAGTGTGATCAGTTTCCTCCTCAACTGACAGATTTTAAATACGATTGGGGTCAACTGTCACTGAGGACTTGGCTTTTTCACTTGAATTCTCAGTTAATTTGTCTTGTGTTGTCTCAACAGCATCTGTAGGGTGTGGCTCCACTGGGTTTCCCTCTTAAATTTCTTCATCGAGATGCATAACTTCAATCCTAGTTTCATCGCCAACTTGATTTGCAACATCATCGTGGGAGAGGGCAGGTGAAGAGAGAGATGTCGTGTCTAAGGGAAATAGACAGTGAGACCATAGATGCCTGTTCGGGAATCGGTGGGCGAATTCTAAATACGCCAATAAAGTGATAGCACGACGGCGATGAGAATGTTGCGGTGCTAATGCAATCAGTTGCACGGCTAAAGCACGCCTTCGTGAATCTCGTGAAATGGCGGTCAAGCTAAACAATATGGGGTTGGAGAAACTTCAAACATAATGGAGGTGGCATAAATCTCATCCAAAGCCTGGACAACTAAGGCATTCTTCAAGAATTTCAGAAGCCACTCCTCTTCATCAATAATATCTAGCCTCTAAAACAGAATGCGGCGTTCACTCAGCCTCCACTTCCTTCATATGTACATCATTGCTTCGATATCCAGATAGATATGGGATCCTAGTTCATCAAAAGCAGTTGTTTCTCTGGCAGCAGTCTATTCTTTGACCTGAGGCATAACATCCTCAATAGCTTCAATAACGGTCTCAACATCCTCAATACTTTATCTTGCTCAGTTGTGCATGCTCGATAATAGATGTGTCCTCTGCACTCTTTCAACAATGGGGGCAGCTGCAGTGACTACAAGTTACTATTCTTTTTGGAGGGCCTCTCTAAAAAAATTCTATAGATTTGGTTTCATAGTCCTCAGCTGTCTTCTAGGTAGCTGATTCCTCTGGCTCATCTCTCAAACCACTCATGGGTTGAGTCTTCTGCTTCATAACAGCTGTCTTGCGAGGCGCAAATGTTCTTCTCTTTCTGGTAACAACTGGGGCAGCAGGGATGGGATTGGAGTAGTTGTCTCTTCCACAAGGACACTCTCAGTTGTTTCCCCTCAGAAGCCCCCTTCTTTTTGGCCTAGGCCTTCTTTTGGGCAGCTGACAGGTTCCTCTTGAACAGACTCTTGATGACATGGAATGCTTTTTCCTTACGCAGAGGCACTTCCTTCTTCTCCATTAAGTACCCAATGACTATGCCATAGCCAACGGTGTTCTTGAATTTTCCATCAACAAGTTCCACATTCTGAACATTTTGACACATCTAGAAATGAATTCTCTCCAGTTTACGTCCTGCTCTTCCATTATGGCTACCATTATAGTCAGCTTAGTCTGATATAGCTGATTGTAAGAGCCAAATTTGATGTCGATGCACTTTACCACCACATCCATCAATTTATGATACTTTTCTTTGATCATTGTTTTGGTAGCTGAAAGTTTCAGCTTATTATCTACATCGTCCTTAGCAATCTCCTTCCAAATCTTCATGGAATCGAATTCGTAGTCTTTCAGCTCAGTGAGTCCGTTGTTAGGAAGGTGAAATAGCTCAGTCAAGTCTTGGGCAGCTAACTTGACGTCTTTTCCATTCACATATGAATGCATTCCATCATCGTGGATGGAGGCATTCACATAGAACATTGCGACTTCTTCCAAGAAGGTTTGCGGCATGGGCAAGGTGAGAAAATTCAGCAATCCCGATTTCTCAATCCGACGATCTTCTTCGCTCTCTCTTTGTTGAATGACTATTTCATCAGCCCCTCAGCATCAATCAGTGTACCAGAGTACAATTTCTCCGATAGTTTTGCGTAATCAAGGGCGGAACCGAAAGTTTTCTTTGGTGAGAAATTTGTTATGGTAACTTTTGAAGGGTTTTTTCAGCATAGACTTTTGAAATTTGATCGCTTGAATGTAAAGTGAGGAGAAATAAATGGTTTTCGATATATATCATATATGAAGAGACTACCTCAGGATCGTGTATTTTGAATTTTGATCAACGGTCAAGATTAAATCGTAAAGATGCTTTATTTTTGTCGCATTAAATGCACCCAGCATTTATGGCCATCATAGGCCTCCTGTAGCAGCCTTTACTGTGCAACATTAAATGACACTTACGTCATCTCAAAAATATTCCCGCTTTAATGAAAATGACCATGTTTTGTCTCTTAGACAATAAATGTGTCTGCTGACTCATTTTAGGCTTGATTTTGCTTCTCTCTTCAGTCTGCTGATGGGACTCAATTTGTTTAGTTGACTCAACTCATTGAACATCTAATTTTGTTGTTTTACTCGTTGAAAGAGTAAAACCCTTCTAAATTCATTTTTTCCACTTTTAACTCTCTTTGAGCGAGTCTTATGAGCTTATTAACATAACTCAATCAATCCAAGCTCATTTTCAATTCTTCAAACCTTTATTCACATAAGGGTTTTGTGAATATATGAGCTAACCGCTTCTCAGTTGAGACATATTCCCAAGTGATGTCTTTCTTTTCAACATGATCTCTTATGAAATGATATCTGACATCAATGTGCTTTGCTCTTGAGTGCAATGCCGGATTATGAGTAATTGCAATAGCACTTGTGTTATCACATATGGTTGGAATTTTCTTCTCTTCAATAGCATATTCTCTCAGTTGTTGTCTCATTCATAGGACTTGGGCACAATAGCTGTCTACTGCAATATACTCAGCCTCAGTTGTTGATGTAGCTACTGAATTTGGTTTCTTGCTGAACCAAGAAACCAATCTATTTCCACGAAATTTACAAGTACCAGATGTACTCTTTCTGTCAATACTACATCTATCATAATCTGAATTTGAGTATCCAATCAATTTGAAGTCTCCGTCCTTAAGATACCACAATCCAACTTCTTGGCTTCTATTCAAATATGACTTTCCTTATGTTGTTGTCATATGACTTTCCTTATGTGCATATTGAAACCTTGCACATACACCTACTGCAAAGGTGATGTAAGGTCTACTTGCAGTCAAGAAGTGCAATGTCCAATAAGTGCTCTATATCTTGTCTGATCCACTGGTTTGCCTTCTGCATCCACGTCAGTCTTGATTAAAGTATTCATAGGAATCTTCACAGATGACTTTTTTTCCATGCCAAACTTCTTAATCAAATCTCTGGTATACTAGGTTTGTCTTATGAAGGTTACATCCTTCATTTGTTGAACTTGAAGTCCTAGGAATAAATTTAATTCTTCCATCATGCTCATCTCAAACTTTCCTTGCATTAGTTTTGAGAATTTGTCACAAAGCTCTTTGTTTGTGGATCCAAAAATGATGTCATCCACATATATTTGAACAAGCAAGATGCTTTCTCCATCTTAAATTCTAAAAATTGTTCGATCAATTTTTCCCTTGGTAAATCCATTGTCTATTAGAAATTGAGACAATGCAGCACACCATGCTCTTGCTGCTTGTTCCAATCCATAAAGTGTTTTCTTGAGCTTGTACACCTTATCTCCAATAGTCTTCTGCTCAAAACCTGGAGGTTGTTCCGTATAGATTTCTTCTTCCAAAAGTCCATTTAGAAATGCACTCTTCATATCCATTTGATAGACTGTCAAATTTTTATGTGCAACATAGGCAAGAAACATCCTTCTTACTTCCAATCTAGCAACAGGTGCAAATGTATTGTCAAAATCTATACCTTCTTCGTGGCAATACTCTTTGGCTACCAATTTTGCCTTATTTCTTACCACGTATCCTTCCTCATTCATTGTGTTTCTGAATACCCACTTTGTTCCAATGACATTTTGGTGAGTAGGTATTTGAACCAATTCCCAAACTTTGTTCCTTTCAAACTGATTGAGCTCTTTGATACATAGCTAGAATCCAATGTGTGTCATCCAATGTTTGTGACACATATTTTGGTTCAAATTGAGATATAAAACAAGCGAACATTGCTTCATGTTGAGTTTTGGATCTTGTTTTTACTCTTCTCTCACGACATTTCCAATTACTAACTCGGGTGGATGGTCTCTCGGCCATGTCACATCTGGTTAGAGTAAGTTATTGGATTGATTCTTCTTGTAGCTAAGTTGTCTTAAACAACTCTCGGCTCTCTACGAGATTGACTAACTCGTCCTTATTAGAATCGAGTCTTACGGGATATGTCTCAAGTATAAGGACTCTTCCGAATACTTGGTGATTCATCTTCTTAGCTAACTCATCAATGCGTTTGCCATTCACATTAGGTTCATCAAAAAATATATATATATAGACTCTTCTGTAACCATAATCCATTTATTTAACACTCTAAATGCTTTGCTCTCAGCTGAATATCCAAGAAAGATACCTTCATCAGCTTTAGCATCAAAGACTTTCATATTATTTTTGCTATTATTATGAATGAAACACTTTCTTCCAAAAATGTGAAAATATCCACATTTAGTTTTCTTCCTATACAAATTTCATAGAGGGGTTTTGGGCGAGTTCCCTATTGATCATACACCTATTGCGGCGTAGCAAGTTGTGTTGATTGCTTGACCCAAAATGTTAGGCAATGCAACTTCAGCTAACATGATCATTGAAGCTTGTTTGATTGTTCATTCTTCTTTCAGCCACTCCAATTTGATGTGGAGTTCTTGCAGCTGATAACTTATGAGCAATACTATTTTCCATACAATACCGAGTTATAATCCCATTGACAAACTTAGTTCCTCTGTCAGACCTTATCTTAATAATAGATTGACTCTTCTCATTTTGAACTCTCTTTCATCGGTGAGGAAGCGCAAAGTTTTCTTCTTTTTACACATAAAAATGGTCCATGTGTATCTTAAAAATCATCAACCACCACTAGGGCGTATTTCATTCCACCTATGCTAGGCGGCTCAACTAAGGTCGAAAAAGATCCATGTGCAATAAATGTAAAATCCTTGTTAAGAAGGACTTGGCATATCCTTGAAAAATGATTTGATTTGCTTCCCTTTTTGGCATGCATCACAAATGTTTTCCTTCTTGTAGACTAAGTGGAAAGCCTTCAACCAAATCGCCTTGCAAGGTTGTTGTGATCTTGAAATTCACATGAGCCACAACCAACTTAATTCATTTGTACTTTTTGCCAATCGACATGTGCTTGGTGTGATGAACCAATCCACTACATACATATTCTTCTTTCTCATTCCAAATAATTTCATCTGTTTTCAGCATTCTTGATTTGGCAAACACCCATATTGAATCCAACATTGTATTCTTTATCACAGAGTTAGCTGATACTCAACAAATTTATATTCAGCCCTTCAACATAAGCAACATCTGTGATTTCTAATCCATTTTTCTTGATGGGTCCAATGCCTTTAATCTCTCCTGGAGCTTCGTTTCCTCTGAATATGACTTTGGCTCTTCTTGATTCCTTCAAGTTTGATAAATTCATTTTATTTCCTGTCATAAATCTAGAACAACCACTATCCATGTACCACGTTCCTTGGCACTCTGTTGTTCCTTGAACCTGCAATCAATAAAATCAAACTTTACGTACCCATATCTGTTTGGGTCCTGAGAGGTTAGCACTATAAGGTGTTCCAACCAACCTATAGCCAAAAGATCTAACTCTAAGAGGTTGCCACCTATCAGTTCCATAATCATAGTGAATTTTAGCAAATTGTTTTGGTGTTTTTGGAACATACAAATGTCTCTTTTGTCTGTATGCATGTGTATGTGTTTGTATAGTTGCTTTTCTGGGAAAATATGGAAACTGTTGTACATGATATGCATTATGTTTGGGTGCATATGTGTGTTCATTTCTTTGTCTTGGGAATGACCTATGATGAGTTTGAGGTCTCTTCTACTTGGGTTTTTATCCCATAGGACTGCTAATATTTCATTGATGGATTCAATCGGCAGGTTGGATAATTTCTACCATTCCTTTCATATGATTTCTTTTGATGAAACCTCTAGGGTTTTTGGTAGTTCTGTTTTGACTTTACAGAATATCTCCTATTAGGAGTCTGTTGTTGAACCTTTCTGAATTTTATTTCAACTGTTCTTTCAGCATACTAAACTGCCTTCTTTCCTTTTCCTTTTGTGGATTTGGTGCAACATATGGTGTTTCGGATTTTTGATTCCTCCATTGCTTGAGGATCCTTTTTCCGGAACCACTCTTGGAGTTTGACCATTGACAAAGGAATTGAATCTTAAGCTTGTTTTATCTCCAATCTCCTTTTGTATCAACATCAACTCATCCAATGTTTTAGATGATTTGCTGAGTGATGTAATCACATTTATCAGTTCTTGTTCCCTCTTTTCTTTCTCAACGGGGTTTGATTTAACCTTTGCTATCTCAACTTTCAACTTTTTATTCTCATCAGCTATGTGATTGAAGTACTCAGTTGTGAGTTTTGGCTTTTGAGTTGGCTATTTTCCTCATTTAGGAGTTTGTGAGAGGATTTAATGTGCTCAAAATCTTTCATCATTTTGCCTAATGAATCATAATGATCAATGAGTGATGAAGTGTGTGTGTCATGATCACTGTCATCATAATTTGAATCAGATGAGTTAGAATTTACCTTATTTTCTTGTTCTTTAGCCATGAGGCGTATCAATGCCTCTTCTTATGTGTCTAACGAGTAGTCAACTTCACTGATGTCTCCTTACACTTGGTTGTCTCAGAATGCACCCATCATAGCTTTCTTTCTTTCATGTCTTCTCTCTTGCCATCATTTTGAGATTCTCAAACTTTTGACCGCTGATTGTTGTAAGCTTGTTCTCCTTTATCACGCTCTAAGCCTTCATAGATAAAGTCGAACTTCTCCCAAATTTCTTTGCGGATCTGCAAGATTTAACTTTGTTAGACATGGCTTTATCTAAAGTTTTATAGTATAAGATATCTTTGGCCACATTATCTAGGTTGTATACGTGTCTATCCTCATTTGTCCATTTGCATCAGGCTTGTCCACCTCTGCAAGTCTTTTAGCATCATCTCTTGTTGCTCTAATGATTTGTGTTCACTTTCGTGATTCTAATGGGTCCGTCTTCAATAACAAACCACATTTCATCATGTAGTGCGAGAGAGATGTGTCGCATGCAAATTTTCCAATCATCAAACTCCTCAATAGTGAACATAGGAATACGGGATAAATCGGCTTCTATGATAATAACAAACTCACTAAAGTTTTGATGTTTTGAAAATAATGAGATCTAGTTAGGTAACCAATGCGGAAGGTTCTTTGAACCAACCACTATGATAACACTTGTAGGTCCCAAGAGGTGTGTGTAAAGTCTAGAAGGGGGAGTTAAATAGACTTTACCAATTTTTCAATTTTAAATACAATTAGAGTTTTTGCAAGAAAACGACTAAGTCTCTTAAGAGGAGTGGGTCAAACTTCACTAGCGAGTTAACCACTCAATGATTCTAAGAGAGCTATTGATAGAGTACCTCATCATCCGAATGAAGTTAGCTTTAACAAATTCGAGTTTTTTTCTTGATTTTTAGTGGAAATCTTTACACTTTTTGAAGATTGGTTATCAACACTTATATTTTAAGGACTGTTTATTATCAGTTGGATAGTAAAAATAAAGCAGGTACGTAAATTGCAAAATTTAAATGCAGAAATAAAATGACAATAATTTATAGTGGTTCGAGAATGAGATAATTCCTCTACTCCACTCTTATCCTACTAAAGGAAGAATCCACTAAAGTAACGGTGGTGACTTTGTTATAGTTGTACAAAACGGTCCAAACTAAGCTTGATCGCACAGTGGCTTCGATTCTAGGATTGACTCTTTGTAAGGCAAGCTGCCTCACTTTTTAGCTCTTTAAATCTTGAGGACTTGGTCACCCATCCCTACTTTGATTTGAAACAGGTTTGAGCGGAACCTCACTATATTTCCTTCACTTCTTGGAAATATAGACATTTTTTTTTTGTCTTAAACAAAATTTTCTCTTCAACATGAAGGATAACTTCTATCTTCCACAAAGTTGTGTTGGATAAAGTATCTTCAAATTTAGGCCTAAGGATGTAAGAATTTCTTCCTTGAGAGAGTATTTTTGATTGCTTGTTTGCTCTTGTGTCACGATTTGAATATTTGCTCTTTTATTTCTCTCGAAAATTCCTCGACCTTTTATAGTGAGAGTTTGAAATTTTTCCGTTAAAGAGATAGATAAATTCAAACTCACACTCTTATTCGTTGGCTTGTTTTTTTATTTCATCATTTGATGTTGACCCAACCTTTGAATTTAGTACTAGCAGGCGCCTGAAACGATTTAGAGTTCTGCAACCATTCCATTGGTTCTTGCTTCTTGCACTCTTTCAGCAAGATAGCTTTAAGGTTGCAGGACTGTCTCCTTACCAAAACGGGTAAGTCTTTTACTTTCATCACAACGGACTTCTTCATCTTTCTTTAAGTCCTTCACCGCTTTACCCATGAGTTGAGTCTTCTACTTTATTTTTGGATAACTCGATGTAAGTCTTGAATGACCACGGTGATGTACTTGATTGAAGCTCTTTGGATCCACTCAGTGCGACTCGGTTGATTCATCTCTGTGTTCGCCTTATTTTTAGCTTCACCGCAAGTGTACGGTGTAGTTTATAGAATATGGTTAGCAAGGTCGAATCCACAGAGACTAATAAATTATTGTACTAAGTATTGAGATTGTAATAGTCTTATTTTTATCTAGTTGATCGAAATTGGATGATTGGTTTTGTAAAAGCAAGACAATAATTTATCATAAAAAACAGAATAAGAGTTGATTGAAAGATCAAGGAGATAAATGGATTCAGGATTATGGTTTTGATTAACATCCCCTTTTGTTATCATATTAATCACAACCAAAGTTATTATTATTCTTCCCTATAAGACAATGATGAAAGTATTTTACCCTCTCTCTCGAGATGTATGTAAAAACGTTGATTGGATTATCTATGCTAGCATCTCTACTCAACAAAAGATATCCAACTCCCAAAAGCACAAAAGATTATAAATCCTCACAAATATTCACGGAGACTTCTCAATCTTGCAAATATTCATGTCAAGTACCCAAAGATCTAATATTAAAACTCATCGTCGAATTACGAATCAATACATCAAAACAAGTTAAACCAAAGGCCTTTTGATAAAACAAGAAATAAAACAAAGTACTCGAATAGGGTTTGAAAGTAATAACTTCAATTGCAATTAAACATCAAACAAAAGTATCCATTAACCTAATCCCAAACCCGAGAATCACAAGGTGTTTAGCCAGGACATGGGAAATAAACAATTCATAGACAAATTATTCATGTTCATATCTAACTATTCGAAAGTAAACGATACTATGGAATGAGAAAACTCAGGGATGTCGATGATCTCTCGATCTATCTTTAATCCTCAAGCGTGTGGTTGCGACCTCGATCAATCTCTATAATACTCCGGTAGAAGGTTGCTCTTTTCTCTACTTTCTAGGGCAAAAATCAGTGTGCCTTCATTTGGGGCCGCCTCGTCTCTATTTATACTCCGTTTGGGTCAAAACCTGATTAGAAACCGTCAACCCAATTTTTTCTGCACAGACGTACAGACCATGTGCCTTGCGCACGACCAGCCTGTGCATCAGGCCGTAGGCAATTGATTACCTGAGATGGCACATGGGCCGTGCGTCCTGGCACGACCAGGTCGTGCGTCCTGCCGTAGGCATTGTTCTTCCCTGGTGATGACGCATGGCCGTGCTGTAGGCGCACGCCCTGCCTGTGCGTCCCTGCTATGGTTGATTCTGCTTCGTTTCTTTTCGTTTCTTGCCCGGTTCGTCTGACTTCTTCTCGATTCAACTCGAACATCATACATTAGCTCGATTATTGGCGGTCCTTTACCGCAATGTTTTGAATTATCGCCAAAATGCTACAAATATCGATTAATTCCTACAAAACGAGCAAAGCATAATACTTTTTTCACTTTACAAGAATATAGCCCATTTTACTCAAGTAATGCATGCATATCAACTTATTCTAACCACAATTAAGCCCAAATTACATGCAAAACGCATACCAATCATTCTGCATTCTTGACAAGTCTTGATATCTTCAACATTTGCTCATTGACTATTACAAAGTTGAAATTCCATAAAGAATACTACATTTTCTAAGTTTCATAAAAATCTATACAGTAAAATTCCTAACAAAATTTTAGTACATGTTAGAAATTAGTTATTGTCATATTTTAGATAGTGGAACTAGTAATGGGAAGTTTTCTTTTTAGTGGCCCTATTTTATAGGACATTATTTAACCATGAAAACATGTTTTTTATTTCCTCAAAAAAAAAACATGTTTTTTATGTTTGTTTCGAAGGTTAAGGGAAAGTTATTTTTATTTTTTACTTTTTTTATAACTCAGATTTCAGGATTATGCCTGACTATGCCTGAGGACATCAACTTTGGCCCCTCATCGCTGCCACTAAGGTAAACCATATGATATGCACGCACTGACCAGTGTTATGATAGGGTCTGGCATGTGACATACAACCAGGTCATCCCAGGTAAAGAGAACAATATATTCGACCCCCCAAATATAATAATAGTTGATCTCTACCCAAATCAAACCCACACGGATCCTATTCAGTATGAGTTCCCACCAAATCCTCACCAGCTCGCATATGACCCAGGAAGCAATTGATGGAGTGGGATTTTGAAACCATGACCTCCATCCCACAAGAGACTTAAGTTCTTGTTTGGCCGATGGGCTAAGTCTCCTAGTTGAAAAAAGTTATTTTTGATTCTATTTAAGTTGGACAAAGAGTGGAATAATATAGAGGGAAAGTTATTTTTGATTTTGTTTAAGTTGGACAAAAATTTGGAATAATATAGAGCAACCGATGATAGTCCGAGCAAATAAATAAGAGTAAATCGAGTCTTTATTACAATATTTTAGTGGATGGCTTCTAGTGTTGGTGGTGGTGTACTATGACCATTTGTAACATCTTCCTTAAAAAATTTCTTTTTGTAATTTTTAAGAGAGCATATTTTTTAGATGAGTGCTAGAACGAATAAATTAGAGAATTGTTCTCTCATTTGTAGTGAAATGTAATTTACGATCAAAAGATGAGCGTTTGTTTTGTTCTTATTTTGTGTTTTGTAATCACATTTCACGTAGTGGATTTTGTCATAAGATTATCGTACAAGTGTGTAAAAACTTAAACCATCTGCTCATTCCCATGCAATTCAGTCTTTCATTGTATCTCTTATTAGAGATAACAGTTGAAGTATGTTTATTTTCTGTTATGTTTACTGTTAAGTTTGTTAACAGAGTTGGTTAGTTAGTTAGTTTCACAAAATCAGTTAGCAACAGTAAAGTTAGTTATCTTCCTTTCCTTTCCTTGTATAAATACCACACTAAGCAGCTGAATAAATCAAGTTTCACATTCTCTCAAATATGTTCAATATCTGTAGTATTAGCATGGTATCTAGAGCCAGTCCACTTTTCCGGTGATGGTTATTTTTCCGGCCGGTACTGTACATTTTCCGGTGGTTTATTCTTTTTCTCTGTTTCTCCGGTGTTTTTACTCTGTTCTTCATGGCAATTCATTGATTCTCTAAGTGTTCTTCCTCTCTCTTTTTGGATGAGATGCCTTCATAATCGCAACCTTTCTTATAAATCGATTACCTCTCCTTCTCTTGCTAATAAATCTCCTATCATATTCTTTATGGTTCGCACTGATTACCACTTTCTAAAGGTCTTTGGTTGTGCTCGCTTTCCTTACTTAAGACCATATCACAACACCAAACTACGAGTTTAGAACTTCTAAGTGTCTCTTTCTAGGCTATAGTCCTCAACACAAGGGCTACAAATGCCTTCATCCTCGGGAAGAGTATACATGCTTGGTCTGTGGCATTTAATGAAGAGGAATTTCCTTACACCACTCTATTTCAAAGAACATTCCACTCCTTCATCCTCTTCTACCTCTTATAGTGTTTCATCTCTTCCTGTCTTATCTTTTCCACCAGGTTTTCCTCCCATCCCTTCTACTCGCCGCTTTGCATCTCTATGTCCTCTTCTAATTTTGGTCCTTTACTTCATCAATCTCATTGTCTCATTTAACTCTCCTCATTCTCCTTCTCCTTCTACTTCTCCTCCACCACCTCCTCCCCTCCTCCATCTATCACTACTTCTCATCACATGGTTACTAGGTCCAAAGTTGGTATTTTCAAACCTAAAGTCTTTAATGTCTTTGTTTCTTCTTCTTCCATGGAACCTCATACTGTACAACAGGCACTATCTGACCCAAAATGGAATTTTGCCATGGATGATGAGTTTTTGCTCTTTTGAAAAATAAGACATTGGGAACGGTACCTTATGATGATTCTATGTCGTGGTGGATCACAAATGGGTGTATAGGGTCAAGTATAAGGTGATGGTAGTCTTGACAAGTACAAAGCAAGACTTGTTGCCAAAGGCTTTCAACGATCGGTACCGAGTGAATTATTTTGAGACCTTGATCCTGTTGTCAAGCCAGTTACCATACGGATTGTGTTCACTTTAGTTGTTACTTTTGGTTGGGCCATTCAACAAGTGGATGTCAATAATGCCTTTTTAAATGGTGATCTCCATCACTCTGTCTTTATGTCTCAGCCTGAAGGGTACATTGACAAAAATCAGCCTCATAATGTGTGTAAACTCACTAAAGCCTTGTATGGATTAAAACAGGCACCTAAGGCTTGGTATGACAAATTAAAAGGATTTCTTTTATCTCTTGCTTCAAGGACTCTACTTGACGGACTCTTTGTTCATCTATAGACAGGCCTCCACTCTCATTCTTGTCCTTGTTTATGTAGATGATATACTCATCACAGGAAGTGACTCCCAGTTCATACAGCAGCTGATTATGGACATGAATGCCAAATTCTCTCTTAAGAATCTTGGCCATGTCAGTTATTTTCTTGGTCTTCAGGCCCTTAAGACCTCTGGTGGTATTTTTTTAAATCAGGCGAAATATGTTACTGATCTTCTCAAGAAAACATCAATGCTGAATTGTAAGGCTATTTCTACTCCCAGTTGTGCCAGCATCAAACTCCAACTTTGCGATAGTTCTCCACTCCCGATGCCTCTTTCTTTCGTAGTATTGTGGGTGCTCTTCTTGAACTTAACATTAACAAGCCAGGACATTGTGTTTCTTTGTCGTCAATAAACTAAGTCAATTCCTTCACTCTCCTACGAAAACCATTGGATGGCATGTAAGAGGTCCTCGGATATTTGAAAGGTACAATAAATCATGGCATACATTTCACTCCTGTCACTAGATTTCATCTTCTTTGGATTTTACGATGCGGATTGGGCTAGTTCTTTAGATGACGGAAGGTCTACTAGTGGATTTTGCATTTTACTTGACAACAATCCAATTGTTTGGGGTTCTAAGAAACAGAATGTTGTAGCTAGAAGTACCATTGAATCGAGTATCGTGCCAGCTCACGCCACCACCGACTTAATCGGGTGAAATCTCTATTCATTGAGCTTGGCATTAATCTCTCCTCTCCTTCGAGTTCTTTGGTCGACAATGTGGGTGCTACTTCCTTAGCTCATAATCTCATTTTCATTCTCGAACAAAACATATCGAGATAGACATTCATTTTGTTCGAGAAAAGGTGCATAATAATGAGGTTGATGTCCGATTTGTGCCTAGTGAAGATCAAATTGCGGATGTTTTTACTAAGCCTCTCTCTCATTGTTCGGTTTCATAGCTTGTGTCAACGTTTGTCCTTGGGGATCCTAGCTCGGTTCATGGGAGCGTATTAGAGATAATGATTGAAGTCTGTTTATTTTTCGTTATGTTTCTTTATTAAGTTTGTTAACGAGTTGGTTAGTTAGTTAGTTTCACAAAATCGCTTGATAAAGTTAGTTATCTTCCTTTCCTTTCCTTGTATAAATACCACACTAAGCAAATTTGAATAAATCAAGTTTCACATTCTCTCAAATATGTTCAATATCTGTAGTTTTAGCATCTCGCATTGTGTGTTTTGCTCAAGTCTTCCACTATGTGAAGTTTTGACAACACTTTGCGTCACCTTAAACTGCATTGCGCAAAGAATTCTCGCCCCCGAGTTCTTTCAATATTTATTGTCAAATCAAAATAGCTTTACATTTTGAGAAACACAAAATAGTGCGAAGAAGTGTTTAATCTTATAATTGAAATGCAATGGTTTTAAAAACCATTAATAACCAACATGCACGGCAGTAATTTCTTTTTTACTAACCTTTTGCATACATGAGAAAATTTTCCAATACATTTCTTTATCCAAAAAAAAAAGAGTAAGAAGTTTTTTATTAAACCTAGGAAAATCTTATATAGGAGACCCTGATCACAATATGCCCTAAATTCAAAGTCATTTCCGCTCATGACTATTTCTCCAAGTTATTTTCTTTGACATCTGGCTCCCCTCCCACTTTTAATCCTTTGGGCTGCAGCAGAAGCCTGCATTTATATAAAAAGAAAATTTAATTAATCATTATACAAAAAAAAAAAAGAAAAAAATTGAAAAATCGTGTGCAAACCTCTTTATCCCAGTTAGTCTTGTAAACAAACCATGAGATAATGAGAGTTTGAATTACTGTTCCTCCTACCATCCCATACCATATGCCCTAAATAAAAATAGTCATTATTAGATGGATATTCAAAAATGTAGAAAAATTTTTATCAATAAACTCAATTTTATACTTACTCGTACACCCATTTTAAGTGGGTGCCCTAGAACTAGACCCAATGGAATACCACACAAATAGTAACTGGCAATATTTACATAGGCAACCCAAGCTTGCCATCCAGCTCCAATAGCCACACCTGCACCAACAAGATTCACAATAATTTATTTGAGCTCTAACAAAATATTGCATTTGTCCCAACATTATAAATTTATTAATTTTTTTGGTCATGTAACTTAAACTATTTTGAAATTGAGTCTTCTAATAGCATAATCCAATATTTTTTAAAAGGTTGAACACTTGGTCTTATTTTTACCAAAATTGTGTAATTTTATTGGAAATTGTTGACTATGACAGGTCATGTGCAAACATATCGAAAAAGTTGGTGATTTTGGTGATTTGGTGCAAAAAATGTCATCAAAATATTAAAATCTCCAAATTTTATGTGCTAATTTTTGGTGATTTAATGTGTCAAATTTTTACGTCAAATCACCAAAACAACCCAAATTTCTTAGATACACTACCATCCATTTGTTTAAGTTCGCAATGACGGTAAAATTATACGATTATGGTCATAATCTGACTTAATGTCCATATTATTGAAAGATATTGACCAAAATTTAAAAGTGACTACTTAAGGACTAAATCTCCAAATAGTTCAAGTTACATGACCAAAAAAACTATTTTCTTTAAAATTAACTCGATCCCGAAAATTCAGATTAGAGTTGAAAATAATAATTTTTATTTGTGAAAGTAATGGTTGAGAGTTATGGAAGACGCATCATTCAAATAATAGTTTTGATAATTTATTTTAAAGGCCTGATAGAGTGGGTTGAACATTATTCAGAATAATGCAGAAAGCAAGCATTGGAGTGAGCTTGTATAGGAGATCTTGGACTTCAGAACTTTCTGAAAATAAGGAGGGATATTGCTTCCGGAAAACAAGAAATGTAATTGAAATGAGGAGCGCAACCGAGAACGATGATATCACCACCACCAACACCGAAAATTTAGCCGTTCTTGGATTGGCTGCTCCTAATTCATTCGACACTCTCACGCTGCCAAAATAATCCATATACATGTTAAAATAAAAAGGGAAAAAAAATTTAGAAAAACTTATAATATTGGGAAAACTAGATATAATGTTTTAAAAAACTTTGTTCCTCGAATGAGTTCTAAGGAAAAGGAAAAAGATTGAAAAAGAAAGAAAAGAAATTTGCGATCTACTGATGACTTCTTGACCTTATTCTTTGCATTGAATCCAACCGACACCATACCCATCCATCCCAATATGTTTACGCTGCAAAAAGATAAATTTAAATAATTTATAACCAGTAAATATTAATTTACACTTAACAATGAGCAAATAATGTTACACGAAATGTTCGGATAGTGGTCGAGTGGTTAGAACTATAAGATTCATATTAGAGGTTTGGAATCCAATATTTTACATCATTCTCTCTCCTCCGTGCGGACTCTTTGATGAATGATCATTGGTTAATTATAAAAAATATATTTCTTTTAACTGTCTTGTCAATCTTGCAAGTCCCTCTCAATATTCATGTCATCCAACAGTTTGCCATATATGGACAAAGGAAGATTATGGAGCAATAACAGCATCGTTAATTTTATGTAACTTTGCCTTTTCCTTTCAATGTTTGATTTCAATTGAAATGTTGGACCACTGGTCCATAAAAATTTGGCTCGTTTCTTCTATTTTGGGCTATTGCTAGTCGTACGCCGTTCAGAGAAAAGAACAAATTATTATAATGGGCACTATTCCTGATAACAACTGTTGAGGCCACGAATTTTTATTTTTTATGGGACCGACGCCACCAAACTTTTAAGTTAAATTTGGATTTTGAATTTAATAACGAAAATAATCTTCTTCTTTTTTCAATTAAGGTACTTTGATTTATACTATATTTTTCAACACGAACCTAAATAACCTCTACTCTAGAAAATAATTAGCAAACACTAGTCCTTTTATAACTCATAATTAAATTGGTTTTATAAGTTATTAATTTAAGTAGTTATTTTATAGAAAATTAGACAATTGTAATCATTAATGGATGATACTGTTGGGATTTTTATTATGGGCTATCTAATTTAATGGAGCCAATTAAGTGGTTAATTTAATAGGGCTCTAGGAATATCTATTGGGTATGGGCAGAATGTGTAGAGGCCCGTCTTGGTTAATTAGGATTGATAGGCTTCTAATTAACCGCAGTATATAAAGAACTCTCATTAGGGTTATGGTAAAGTCAAATCGGTCGTCACTCTTCTCCTCTTCCCCATCTTAGAGAGAGACCAATGGAGTACCTAAAGAATTTGGCTGTGGAAGACGCTAACCCGATAAAGGATTCACACGCATTTGTACGGATCTGAGGTATCTATTTGTGTCTATGGATTTAAGGTACGCTTCCGATTTAGATTCAGATTTATATTTCTTTCTTGATAATTCACGTGATGATTCTGGGATATGAATTAATTCTATTAATTCTAACAAGTGGTATCAGAGCAAATCACGATAATTATCAAGAACAATTTATTTTTGTTCTTTTACTGATTGTATTCAGATTTATTATCTGATTTTGGATCAATCGGCATATTTCGTATATCTGATTTGGTTTATGTTTATGTGGGAAAGTGAAATATTTTTTCTGAAAATTGGATTCTCTGATTGACTGGGCCTGATTTTTGACTGGGCCTGGATTAAGGTTGACTAGGCTCATTTTTTAATAATCCAATTCAAAGATGGATTTTAGGCCTAATTTTGTTGGGTCTAAAACCTAACAAAATTTGAGTATTCTTTGAACTTGAATTATTTTGGGTGCAAGATTCAATTAAAGAAAAATTTTGGATTATTAATTAAGGCTTAAGGTATTGAGTCATTAAAGGATGAATTTTATTCAACCCATAAAGATTGGATTAATTTTGAATTTTTATTCAAATATAATCCGTAAAGAATTTCACTCAAATTAAGATCAAGTTCTTGCAAAGAAAAATAAAAGTTTGATTTTAGGCCTATTTAGTTTTTCGGGCTTTAAATCAAAATAAAGAATTAAGGGTTGAGTTTAATTGTTTTGAGCTCAAATTTATACGGTTTAATTTTGGACTTGAAATTTTGGATATTGGACTTGATTTTGGATTGAGTTAAATTTATGACCCAATTTGGTTATGCGGGTTATTAAATTTAAACAAAGTTGAATTTAAAGTCTTGTTTGGTTTTCTCGGACTTTAGTTTCAAATAAGGTTAAGTTTGAAATCAAGTTCATATAAAGTTGAGTTTAAGCCTAATCCGGTGTTTTGGGTTTTAAGTCCAAATAAAGATAGATTTTTGGGCTTGTGGTTAGAGCTCAAGTCATTGGGTCATAAAGTTGGGATGAATTTATTCATACCCGTAAGGATTCAATTAGATTTAAATCTAGGTTGGATTTAAATTTAATTAATGAGAATACGACCCAAATTTAGTTATAATCCTGGTTATTAATTTTTATTTGGTTTTGCGAATCTTATCTTTATATTTCGAGATAAATTGAAATAGCATGTCGCCAAAGTGACCTCTGTTACTAAATGTATTTTGAAATATTAGATTCAGGCAAAAGATTTGCGATTTGTTTATATCTATGCGGATAATAATCGGCCCAAAGGAAGGTTATTGTCTGGCCAGGTGATAGACATATGAGGCAAAATCAGGATTATATTTGATGTCTGATATTTCATTATAATTTAATTGAAACAATATGTTGCCAAAGCAACCTCTATTGTGTAGATTTATTTATTTTGAAATATTAAGATGTGTGTCTTTTATTTATGCGAATAATGATCGGCCCAAAGGAAGGTCATTATTTGGCGAATACTAGACATACCTATGGCAATAAATACGTGATGATTATTAGATTATCCATGTAAACAATAACCGGCCAAAGAAAGGTTATTGTTTGACAGGACTTATTGTCAGTATTTGATTACTACATTTGAGAGTACCACTTACAATTGATGCTCTTGTCCAAAGACTGAACATTAATGTTGTGCTAGGTATCTCAAGATTGGCCCACTATCATTTTCTAATGTCGTGCATAAATATGAATTTTCGTTATTATGTTATGACATGACCGAGTGAGCATTTTAATTTTGTTCTCTGAATTAAATTTACGCTTGTATTTTTAAAGTATCTGCTTTTATATGGATTTTATTTATGTTATCTCTTTGTTTTAAATTTTTTGGGGCATTATGTTTGAGGAGGTTAGTGCTAAGTAGTTCCTTAAAGATATTGATGAAACAAGTATTATCTCAATGATCTTGTTTCAATAAGGTTATAAATAAAAATGGAACATACGGGAGTATATTAGGATGTGTCTTTCTCGCTTCAAAGTAAAGTTCATAAAGTCGGAATTCTCTATGGTTTTATTCGGTTTCTTGTACATCAATGATTTATAGTTAGTAACAACACCCTAAAGATTGAGATGACTCTTCGGAGATCATTTCTCATTGTGCAAGAAAATAAAGTTTGAGCGAGATAACACTAAAAGTACTCACTTAGCATCTTCTTCCTCAGGATATACATATAAAGGTTGTAATCGGGACACCACAAAAAGGAAGGCAAAAGAAACAAGATGAGGAATTTACCTGTTACTTCTGCAAGAAGGGTGGATACGTGATAGAAATGTCCCAAGTAAGTATGTCGTGTTAAAGTTTGCTTCTCACTTCAGCTATGTTTCATTTAGTCTTGTTTTGTACCTAGACATATTTTGTGGGTACATACTGGTTCTACTACTCACATATGTTTTAATGCAAAGTTAGTTGTGGAGTCAATTACAAATTGATGCTGAAAGATGCATCTGTGATGGTAATGGTAAAACAATTGTGGTTGAGACTATACATATTTAGGTTTAATCATTGATGATAAGGTTATTGAACATTGAAAGGACTCGGGATTTTGTTTCTATTTCCATTTGAGCAAATTTTGGTTATAATTGTTCAATTTGGATATAGTAATTTTGCTCTCTTTCAATATTCATGTTGGTTCTTTATCATTGATGATGCGGCTGTCTCATTTAATGTAACTTTGCATGCTAGTTCACATGGTACAAAACATATGAAACGATAAAAGAATTATGAATGTGGTAAAAAGTATGATTAATCATTCTTTCTTACTGAAAACTCTCCGAGAGAAGTAATAAGGATTACGACATGGATTATTAATAGGGTTCTAATCTAAGCAGTAGCTAGCTAAAGCCCCTTATGGAATTTTGATATGTGAACATTCGATATTGGATATTTGCATATTTGGGGTTGTCCAATTAATATAAGGTCTTCGGTCTAATAAAGGAAATTGGACTCAAGAACTATTAGTTATTGCTTGTTAGATACTCTATAAGGTCACTTGAGATGAGAAACTTGAAGGTTTTTAAGGAAGTTGAGTTTGAGGGGAGAATAAGGTTATAAACATTATCATGAAAGAGGAGTTTATTTTCCTCCTACAGTTGCAATTGACAATGATTAGGCGTTCATTCCTAGCATTGTTCAAGATGCAAATTCGGATTATCAAGATAATGTTAAGGAACTCCTATGCGGATAAGATAATGTTTCTAAAGAGCAAACTCAACAACCTCAAGAATGGAAGCCATGAAAAATTGGATGAAATTCATGATGCCAATGACACTTCGGATCTCATCAAATTGCCTAAAGGTGTGAAAGCTCTTTGATCATTGATGAACATCAAGACCAAAGAGGTTCAAAGGTTAGTGTGTTGAGAGATATACGATTTGCCATGTTGTCATGAATTTCATCAAAAGGTAGATATTGATTATAAAGAAACTTTTATTTTAGATTTATCGAAAGATTCTTTAAAATCATTGTGGTACTCATGGCTCATTTTAAATTTTTGGCATGTTTCTCGTTTATGGTAAATAATCATCGTTAAATTTATCTCGTTTTGTTTTGAGATATATAAAGTTGATGATTGCATATACCTTAGGTTTAGTGGGAGAGAATCCCATTACTGAGGAACTTAAGTTTGATTCATTCAGTGCCCCAAGAATGAGTCTAAAATTATAGATATACAAAAGATAATTTATGCATCAACTATGAGAGGTCTTTTGTATTTTCAAGTATGTACACATCCGGATATAGTGTGCATAGTAGATTTATTAGACAGATATTAACCCAAAGATGGATCATTTGGAAAGCAGCCAATAAAGGGGTTATAAAGTATTTACATAGAACAAAGGTTTATATGCTCACTTATCGGAAATCAGATCTTTGGGAGATCATTTGGTATTTCTGATTCCGATTTTATTTGATGCCAATAAAGTAAAGAGATCCAGTTTGAGTTATACTTAATTGTTAGTTGGATGAGCTATTTTGAAAAAGTGCCAAGCAGACACTTAGATCTCATTCCATAATGACAACTAATTTTTAGCTTGTTAAGGGGCATCTTATCAAGGGATATGGTTGTGAAATATTGTCATTTGGTTGCACATTAAGGATGGTATTAATATACCAATAAAGTTAAAGTGACAATAAATCGGCTTTTTACCATATTCCAACAACAAAACTCTTTGCGATTGAGGTGTACATAGACTTCAAGTTTTTTGTTATTATAAAGAAAAATTCGAGAGTCATTAAGTGTCTATAGAACATATTCAGACAAACTCCAAATTGTGGCCACTCACCAAGGTTTTACCCTAAGGTGTTTTGCGAGTGTAATGCTCATATGAGTGTTGTACGGTTTAAGGATGTCAATGTTCAGTGGGAGTTTGTATTTTGATGTTCTTCAGGTTAAGACACATTTCAGAATTATCTTCTGCAGAATAAAGAATAAAGTCTTGGTTTTGGACTCTGAATCAGTTGCATTTTTGCATGATCTCATAAAGAATAAAGTAGGACCAGTTGGAAATAGGCATGTTGGAGATCACGTTACATGTAATTTCCATGCTACACATCCATACTTGATCTATGTCATTGAATATACTGGTGTGGTGACCATTGATGGGTCTAGTTACCATTTAAGTGTAACGAAAGACGCTTTGATCTCACACTGATGTAGGAGATGGACCAGATTGTATCTAAGAGGATATCTCGGGACGAGATAGCATTTTATTTGTAGCACTCGAGAATTTTACAATATAATTGTCTCTGGTGACATATGTAGTCCAAGTGGGAGATTGTTGGGATTTTTATTAATTTCCCATGTGGACTTACATATGTAATTACAATTATATTATGGGCTATCTAATTTAATGGAGCCAATTAAGTGGTCTAATTTAATAGGGCTCTAGGGATATCTATTGGGTATGGGCTTTGCAATGTGTAGAGACCAATCTTTGGTTAATTAGGATTGATGGGCTTCTAATTAACCTAGTATATAAAGAACTCTCATTAAGGGTTATGGTCCCCAAGTCAAATCGTCGTCACTCTTCTCCTCTTCCCCATCTTAGAGAGAGACCAATGGAGTACCTAAAGGATTTGGCTGTGGAAGACGCTAACCCGATAAAGGATTCACACGCATTTGTACGGATCTGAAGTATCTATTTGTGTCTATGGATTTAAGGTACGCTTCCGATTTAGATTCAGATTTATATTTCTTTCTTGATAATTCACGTGATGATTCTGGGATATGAATTAATTCTATTAATTCTAACAGATACGTGATTGTGCGTAACATATATATCACAGATAGATTTCAATATAAAAGTTTATACACTTTAAAATATGTGCAAATGGATCAAAATGACCCTTTTCCAAAATGTAAAAATGAAAAGTAGCCATCTTTTGTAAACACATTTTTTTTTAGCAATTTTGGCCAAGCAAATGACATTCATACCCTTCTAGCATGTTTGTTTGATATTTGGTCTATTTATGTCTCTTTCACTTATCTATATGTATCATCTTATTCTTTCTTTCAAGTTTTTAAAAAATCAAATTTGTATATTTCCTTTTTAAATATGCAATATGGGTGTTGAACTATAGATATCGGAAAGAAGATTAATTTGATATATTATACATGAAAAAAGGATTTTAAACGAAAAAACTATTTGAATTCAAAGTTTTTTTGAAGAAAAACAAAATAACTTGGTTATAATAAGTGAGAGAACTGGATGTCGAGTTGCAGTCGAGTGTCAAGTTACAGTAACTCGATGTCAAGTTACAGGGATATGTGTCTTTGTGCAGTTATATTGACTCAATGGCAAATTGAGTTTTTCACACCCCAAAATGACTAAAAAAATGTGTTTGAAAAAGATGGCTAAAAAATTTTGGTTTGATGGGAATGACTAAAAAAAACCACTGTTAAAATATTCCTTTTAGTTCACTTGATTTAAATTTAAGTTTTAAATTTGGAACTAAGTTAACGCTATAGCCTATAGAGTGGGGCACTGATTGCACTGTTTATGTACCTATTAATGAGCTGACCGATAATTTTCTCTTTCCTAAACATGAGAAATTGCATATAAAATGATAAAAGAAAGGGTTTAAACAAAAATAGAGATCGTGTTAAACTTACCATATTGACAGAGCATCAACAGCAACCTTTGCGTTCTTCATATATCCAGCAAATAGGATTAGGGCCGTATAATACCATACCTCTAAGCTGATAGCATATATAGAAATTAAAATGAAAAAAATAAATAACTTTAATTTAATCCTAGAAAAATTATTGGTCATATAATATAAATACTTATTTGCAATATAAGTTATCATGTGTACATATAAGGTGTTTGTCTAACAATTTGAATGAAATTAGCTTAAGTCATAATACAATTTTTTATCCGGCCACAAGAAACATACATGTGTTTTGATAAAATATATATTGTGTATAGAATATTTTGAAACCGCAGGGTTCAATTTTTGGTTGGGTAATTTGATACACGATTTACTAAAATTTATATGAACCCAAATCCACCTAACACACATGCAAATTGTCATGCCTAAATTTTCGTACAAAATATTCAACGCATAAACTAAGTTACACTGATATTTATTTTGTCATAATAATATGTTTCACAAGTTTAACAATATATGACAAAACTTATATTTGAATTGCAATTATTTGCAACTAAATAACACGTATATAATGACAATAAAAATGTTATTGCAAGTTGTTAGCGTTGTTTCAGTTCCTAATGTCAATAAATCCAACAACGATCACATCAAGATTGATGGCAAGGTTGATAAGAACAATGACAACAAAGATAGACAACTATAAGTGATAGCGCCTACTGGTAATGCCCAGGAATATCATGACAAGTGTGATGATCCTATTCTAAGCTCAAAATTTGTTACAAGGAATATGTTTGTTTAGCCAAACGGATGAGTTTATATAAATTCTATCGAGATGATTAGATGTTATAACATAGAACTAATGGATCTAGAGGGAGAGACGAGAATCAAGGATCAGTTTTCCAGTAGCTGGAAAATTGTTTATAACATCTACCGAATTTTGGAAAGTGGCGTTCAATGATGCCACGCTAAAAATTATAAACGAAGACTTTTGGAGGATTTATGATCCGGTGACAAGTAAACTATTTAACGACAATAAGATGAGTTCATCCCGCCACATGCAACAACATTTTCATAGCATGACTATTTATGATTGTATTAAGAAAGAAAGCTGGCTGAAGAATCATTTCAGGATTATATGATCAAGCAAGAAAAATGCATTTTTCAGAAATGCTTTTGACAAGAAATATTGTTCCAATGAGCTGAATCAGAAACAAACATATATTGCTTCAATTGGAGGAATACTTCCCAAAATACATTGGATCCAAAATAAGTATAGGAATTATATAATATTCATTTTGGGTCTTTCATATAGTACTGTTGCAATAAGACCAATATTCACTATAACCATTGTTCAGATTTCAAAGTGAATTGTGACTTCCTAAGATGTTCTAGAAATTTGACAACAAATATGTACATGGACGAGTATGCAACTGCAAGACTATTGGTTGCAGACTTGGACATGCATGTGATGATCTTGTCCCAGAGAACTCTTCAACAAAATTTACATATAATGAATATATTTAAATCAACAATGTTTACATATAATGGATATGTTTATGTATGTCGCGATGAATCCTGTTTTACTTGTGGAGTTGAGTGGAAAAACAGAAAGCCAACTTGCTCATATTGGAGGAGGAGAAGAGATATTTTAATATATTTAATATTTTATTTTATTTGAAGATATGAGCTATTTAGAAGACTGATATTTTTATTATTGGAAGAGTGGACATTTTTTTGATTGGAAATGATGATAATATTTTTTCTTTCTTATTGGAAGAACACAAAAACTCCTGTTAGACCGTCTAATGGGTCTGACCTGTTAGACGGATCTGACCCGCGGATACGGTGGCATTTCCGTAATATTAGCAGTGGTGTTTTAGTAGTTTTCAAGGAGCACATGTATTAGCAGTCCTTCTGAAACGTATTAGTCGTCCTTCTAAAAAGTATTAGCAGTTCTTCTGAAATGTATTAGTAGTTTCCTGAAGAGTTATTTAGTATTTCTCCTGAATATACTCCCGAAATGTATTAACAATCCCTCAAAAAAGTATTAGTTGTTCATCAAAAAAGTATTAGTAGTTCCTTGAAATAAATTAAATTTTTTTTCCCGAAATGTATTAAAAGTCCTTACGAAAAGTATTAGTCGTCCCTTCTAAAAGTACTAGAGTTCTTCTCAAGAGTTTTTTTTAGTATTTCTCATGAATATACTCGAAATGTATTAGTCATCCTTCGAAAAGTATTAGCCGTCCTTCTAAAAAGTATTATGATTCTTGAAATGTATTAGTAGTTCCCTTGAATATAATTAAATTTTTCTCCCAAAATGTATTAACAGTCTTTCTGAAAAGTATTAGTCGTCCTTCTAAAAAGTATTAGCAGTTCTTCTTAAATTTATTAGTAGTTCCATGAAGAGTTTTAGTATTTATCACGAATATACTCCTGAAATGTATTAGTTTTCTATCGGAAAAGTATTAGTAGTTTTTCGAAAAAGTATTAGTAATTTCCTAAAGAAAATTTTAGTAGTGCTCTTGCAACGTATTGGTTTTTCTTATAAAATGTATTAGTATTTCTCCATAAAAGTATTAGTTGATACGAACTAAGACTTGTATCATTTAGTGAAGTGTTCATTCTTCATACCACCTGAAGAAAAAAACAGAGCATCATCACCACGAGCCATCATCAACCATCGTCGTTCTTCCTTTCACGTTGGTGTTGTCCATTGATTAAACATTTGAAAAAAGCAAATCTCGTTCTTTTCCACGTCTAATTCATGGACATTCAACAAATCTCGTTCTTCTCCACCATTTCCACGTCTGATTCAATTAAAAATCTTTTCGATTGGAAAATCCCGGGTAACCACCCTCTGATTTGCTGAATCGGGTGGAGGAGACAAGAACGAAAGCGTCGTAGCTGCCGACGAAGCAGTCGTGAAAGAAGAGGCAGAGGGTGGAGACGGAAGTGGTGTGGGGACGAGATCTGTTTGTTGAATTATTTTTCGCGGATACGGGTCAGACTTGCAAGATGGGTAGGGTAATTAGACTCGTCTAACGGAGCTAGATCCGTTAGACGGTCTGACAGGAGACTATCTCTTGGAAGAAATAGTCAGGCTAACAAAGAAAAAAGAGAGTTTGTAGTAGGAAAAAAAATATCTTTTTTTATTATTGTTTATTTAAAAAAAATGACTTGGTAGTTGAAATGAACAAGATAACTGCTATTTATATTATGACATTCTCTAATCAATGTCTAGAATTGTATCAATACACCTTAAATCTAATGTCTACTATTCATCCCCTAGGATTAATCCATCAAAATATCAAACCCACTAGAATTTAATTTCTACATATTTCTAATAATATCCAGAAAGTTTTCCTAAAAAATTTGCAAATTTCTAGAATTAGCTTATTGGACTCTGATATTTGAAGGACTCTTAATTTTTCATTTAAACAAATATATTTCAAGTTTATTTGCACCAAATCTACTTTGAAGTTTAAATCATTTCACCATTGTATCTCTCAATCTGAGCTTATTATTAGGCCGACAGGTTAACATGAATTTCTGTTATAATAAAAAGAATGACTCACCAGAGCATCACCGCTGATGCAACTGATAACTTGACAAAACCCCACAGATTTTGAAATGCCTTCCATGAAAACCCCGTCCAGGCATTACCACAAGCACCGCTGAATATGTAAATCATTTGCCCTACCACCACGAACCACCAAGAGACGTTTAGTACGAGCGCACCACCGGCCATTCCCCACCCAAGTTTCAGCATTAGAAGCCAGCTGAACAATACATGAAATGCCAATGCCGCAGCGGAAATCCAGGCAATTACCATGATCTAATGTCTACTATTCATCCCCTAGGATTAATCCATCAAAATATCAAACCCACTAGAATTTAATTTCTACATATTTCTAATAATATCCAGAAAGTTTTCCTAAAAAATTTGCAAATTTCTAGAATTAGCTTATTGGACTCTGATATTTGAAGGACTCTTAATTTTTCATTTAAACAAATATATTTCAAGTTTATTTGCACCAAATCTACTTTGAAGTTTAAATCATTTCACCATTGTATCTCTCAATCTGAGCTTATTATTAGGCCGACAGGTTAACATGAATTTCTGTTATAATAAAAAGAATGACTCACCAGAGCATCACCGCTGATGCAACTGATAACTTGACAAAACCCCACAGATTTTGAAATGCCTTCCATGAAAACCCCGTCCAGGCATTACCACAAGCACCGCTGAATATGTAAATCATTTGCCCTACCACCACGAACCACCAAGAGACGTTTAGTACGAGCGCACCACCGGCCATTCCCCACCCAAGTTTCAGCATTAGAAGCCAGCTGAACAATACATGAAATGCCAATGCCGCAGCGGAAATCCAGGCAATTACCATGATCTTGCTCTGAGCTTGCAAGAACTTGGCCATTGGAAAGTTCATCGCGTAGGCGAAGAGCTGAGGGAGCATCCACCTTGAAAATCTCCCGGCGGCTCGAGATATATCCTCCGACTGCCTGAGTAACAGCAAAAGTGGTTCCGCGAATATGTATATAAAAATTAGAAAGAAACTGGTTAAGAGAAGAATAATCCATGAACGTTGCATGTAGACGCCGAGCATGTCAATTTGTCCGGCGCCGTACGCCTGACCACAGAGAGTCTCTAGTGCACTTCCCATCCCCAACTGTCCAATCAATCTCATGAAGTTAAATATTTGTGAAGGAGTCAAATGAGATTTTTAGTTAAATTTTGAAATAGAATTTGCCAAAACAGGATTTAAAAAGACCAGTTTTGTCACACTATTTTTGTAATTGTGCAACCAGCCCACAAAATTAGAGTGGCCGGGAACACAAAAATGGGGTAGACTGAATGAAAAATTAAAAAAAAAATCATATAAACAATAACTTTATTTATTTTATCTTTTTGGTTTCTTAAAAAAATGAGATAAAAACATAAAATTAGGGAGCTGGGGCTAACTTATTTTTACTAAGAAATGAAAAAATAAAAATTTAACTAAATAAAGTTTATCTGATGTTTTGTAGTTTCCCATTTATCCCACTCTATTTTCATGTGCCGGCTCACCCTATTTTATTTGTGGGTTGACTACGTGTAACTTGTAAGTATGACATTAATTAGCTGGTGCTAATAATAAAAACATTGTAGGAATTAACAAGTAATCCAAAATGCATGGGAAGTTGATCTAGCAAGTTTACTCGTGTCTTAATATGTGAATTTTTACTTATTGGAAATATGCATTTGACATTTAAATGTGGTAACGAGGAGTACGATACCATGACGCCATAGGTTAAACCCGATATGACAGAGTTCTCAACGGAGAAGGCGGCGAGGTCTAGGGTTCCGACTTGGCCGGCGAAGGTTAGAGTGATGGCGCCGAGGGAGTACTGAAAAATGGTGGTCAAAATAGCCGGGCCGGCTAAACGCCAGAGCTTTTTCGACTCCTTCTTGAATGCCGAAAAGAAGCCGGCGGCGCCCGTGATCGGAGGAATGTCATCCTGGCCGATGACCAAGGATGAAGAAAAGGAATGGTTTGATAATTGGTGGGTCAAATAGTTTGGGATTGATATGATTTCTGATGTTTGGTTTTCATGCTCTGCCTGTGTAGGATGTGGCTGCATGGAATTATCCCCCCATTTTCTCACACACTCACATGCATGTACACGCGGAGAGAATTTTCGTGGTTTTGCATGTGATGGTGGGCGATCGATATGGGAGTGTGCAAGATATATATACACGGAAAAATAAATTCTTTGGTCTCAATTATGTTGAGATTTAGTCCTTTAAATAATCACATTTAAATTTTAGTCCAATATCTTTTCAAATTTTGGATATTTATTCTTATTTTGAACAAAATAGGGTAATTTTATTCGAAATTGACTGTGATATTTTGTGATATGACACACAAAATTCAGCAAAACATTAAAACCCTCTAATTTTATGTGTTGATTTTCGGTTGTTTGACATGTCAACAACAACAAACAACAAACTAAGCCTTAATCCCACTACGTGGGTCGGCCAATATTTGCTCCAAATGATCACAATTCCTAAATTTCTTAGAAAAATTAGCACCCATCGGTCATAGTTTTCAAGTACGATAAATTACACAATTTCAGTTAAAATGGGACTAAGTGTACGTCTAAATTAATTTTTTTAATGATATTAGCCTAAAATTTAAAGATGACTACTTAGAGGACTACATCTACAAATAGTCTAAGTTACACGCCTGAAAAACCTTTTCCTAAACATATTGACAACCATCGAAGCGAGGGAAAGGAGATACAAATTCGATCTATGGTTCTAGCTAGGGGTTTGAACTTTCTTCTTTTTGGTTTTTTTGGCAACTAATGGGGATCTTAAGTCAACGTCGATCTTTTATTTCACTATGTCGGTAGACTATGAAAATGAACGCTACTCACCAATTTTGATCTTGTGGGTGATGCATCATTTAATATACGTACTTCTTAATTCGTACGGAATTATTTGTATCATTAAATAAAGTCTAAATAATACAAAACGGGTGTAGATAAGAGAATAATAAGATCATGACATAACTTTAATTGTAAATGAATTGTAAGAGATCTGGTGCATGCTTGCAATAAGGAAACAGTTAGTACGTTATATACACACACACACACACATATATATATATATATATATATATATATATAACGAACACAAAAACTCTGTCAGGACCGTCTAATGGGTCTGACATGTTAGATTTAATCGACCCGCGGATCCGGTGGCTTTTCCGTAGTATTAGCAGTGGTGTTTTAGTAGTTTTCAGGGAGCACCGGTATTAGCAATCCTTCTGAAACGTATTAGTCGTCTTTCTAAAAAGTATTAGTAGTTCTTCTGAAATGTATTAGTAGTTTCCTGAAGAGTTTTTTTAGTATTTCTCCTAAATATACTCCCGAAATGTATTATCAATCCCTCAAAAAAGTATTAGTAGTTCCTCGAAAAAGTATTAGTAGTTCCTTGAAATAAATTAAATTTTTCTCCCGAAATGTATTAATAGTCCTTCTGAAAAATATTAGTCGTCCTTCTAAAAAGTATTAGCAGTTCTTCTGAAATGTATTAATAGTTCCCCTGAATATAATTGAATTTTTCTCCCGAAATGTATTAACAGTCCTTCTGAAAAGTATTAGTCGTCCTTCTAAAAAGTATTAGCAGTTCTTTTGAAATGTATTAATAGTTCCCTGAAGAGTTTTAGTATTTCTCATGAATATACTATTGAAATGTATTAGTTGTCCATCGGAAAAGTATTAGTAGTTTCTCGAAAAAGTATTAGTAATTTTCTAGAGAGTATTTTAGTAGTGCTCCTGCAACGTATTAGTTTTTGTTATAAAATGTATTAGTATTTCTCAATAAAAGTATTAGCTGATACTAAGACTTGTATCATTTAGTGCAATATTCATTCTTCATATCACCTGAAGAAAAAAACAGAGCATCACCACGAACCATCACCAACCATCGTCATTTTTCCTTTCACATTGGTGTTGTCCATTGATTAAACATTTGAAAAAAAGAAAATCTCGTTCAACAACTCTCGCTCTTCTCCTCGTCTAATTCATGGACATTTAACAAATCTCGTTCTTCTCCACCATTTTCAAGTCTGATTCAGATCAGTTAGACGGCCCGACGGGAGAGATTAGCTCTAATAAGAATTACTAAAACAATTAGTTGATACTCTCTCCATCCCAAAAAGATAGACTACCTTTCCTTTTTCGTCCATCCTAAATTATAGGCTTGCTTCCTTATTGTAAGTATTAAATATACAACAATAGAGTAAATTACCCCTATTTGATTCACTTTGAATGATATATCACCATTTAATACAAAGGCAAAATAGAAAAAATATAAAAAAAGATTATAATCCCAATTATATTTTTTATGTTTTCTTAATCTCTGTGTGAATTGTTCTACTAGCCTTTCTTTATTTATGGGAAAGAGGGAGTAGGAAAAGTAGTAGCACCACCTTGGACCTTTGACTTTGAAATATGGTGTTTGCTTTGGCATTTAATGTGATTATTTAATGCTTTTGTTCATTTTTGGCAAAGGTTCCTTGGTCAACAAAACACATCAAGTTGTGAGCGAGACAATTAATGCCTCATAATTAATTAAGATATTTGACTTCGATCGTATACCATCATCATCATCATATATATATATATGGGTTATTATCTGCTAGCTTTTATATTATTGTTAGTTAATTATAAAATGTTATTATTAGACACTAAATATTAATTCATTTTATAATTCTAGATGTAGATATGTAATTGATATTTTTAATGTAATGTCAAGATAATAAAGTTATTTAAAAAAAATGGGGAGAAAGATTCAATTGAATTCATGCCAATTGCAAATATGTTTTATAAAAAAATCAACAACAAATAGATTCAACCATACAACACCACCTAGAAAGTGGACCATGGGAATTTTCAGTCTGACCATAAGTAACAAACTTTGACTAAAATAATTATCAAATTTCTTTGTGTTTCTTGTTATTTCTTTGCTATTTCCTTTATGATTCTATTATTAATTAGGTCACAATAATATTAATTATTTATTTGTTTATTTGAAGATGCCAAAACTGTTTCGTATTAGTTTGGTATACTAACAAAGTCAAATTACACTTCACTACTACAAAAAGTCTAAGGCGACGGCGTGGAAGCCTGTGAAATTTCTTCTGCATATGATGATAATTCAAGGATTCTTTCGAGCAAAATGGGACATTTTCCATAAAATTTCAGAGCCATGGCATCTTTGAATAAAATTCTCTAATTTAAGACGGTATAAACAATTATTTCTGTTATTGAGATTTTGTTAGTAAAGTACACTAAATGGGAAAACCTTCAACGATGGCTGGTTACAACAAGAGAAATAGAAAAGTATTATAGAAAGAGGAACTAGCTATTACCACTTTCTGAAAATAGAATAGCCGAGTCGAGACTATATCTCCGTCCACAAAGCAATTACGACCCGGCTAGTGTTTACAGTCTGACGTATTGCTTCCACAGATGAAACGACTTACGTCTTTTGTGTAGTAGCACCACTAAGACAAAAGTTCATTCGAACAGGAAGACGTTAGAACTAGGTGCTGGATTCAAAATGCAGAAAAAGTATTTAACTTTTGAAGTAAGAATATTGAATATTGTGTATAATCTCTTCAAAGTCTAGCTAAGCCTTTAAATATGCAATACATCCAACACCTGTAGGGAGTAACAGTCAAGTTAGTGGGCAATAAACTGGATGTAACAGTCAACTGTTATATCCTACTTCAGTTGACCACTACTGCTGGAGTTACAGACTCCAACAAGAACACGAATCTAGACACCTACAATGTCCAGTTTTATTAGGCTTTCCAAACAGTCCAACATTCACTTGAATCTGGGCCAAGCCCATTTTCGGGTGGCAAAATTATAGTGGATCGGACCCAGGCCCAAAGCGGCCAGGAAACCCATGCCATGCCAAGATCCCTGGCCCTGGACCAAGCCGAGGCTGGGACAGGACAGCACGGGCACGCGTGTGGCCCATTTGTGATCATTCACTTGTATTATAGTATATCCAACTTATAACACCTTCTAGTATATAAACTATGATAAACAATTATTTAATTTCTAAGTGGGATAACGCTAAATCCTTTCATCTCCCTTTACATAATGCATATTTGTGTGGCTAATTTTGTGTATTAATTCCTCACTTACCAAAATTTGGTTTGGAGAAATAAAAAATACTACGAACATCTACTCAGAATGTAGATTAATAATATATAATTTAATTTCTCCAGAATTAAATATTTAGCCACCAAAAATTTGGTCAAACTTGGGTCGACACTCACTTTAAACCAAAATTTCCAACAATCCCCAGATGAGTGGAAATTAATGCATGTGTGAATGCAGACATGCAAACCAGTCCTCAAGAGATAATATTGCATTCGAAAAGGTAGCTTGTGGCTTCGAACTTTCCATAGTCAATACCATTGTGTGCACTAGCAGCTTAGTGGATGTAATGCCTTAAACTATTCCTCCGTGGTGTATACCGAGTCAACAGTATTAACACAATATATAAGGTCTCAACACCTTTTGTTCTCACATTTTGTGTCCGTTTTGGCCATTGAAACCTCTTTGGATTCATAAGTGTTACTTTGAAGCGGCCCGCACTTCTCACTCATAGGTGATCTCTATCGAGTATCTGCCATACTCAATCTTAAAGAAGTGTAGGAATCATTAAAAGTCAAATTACTTAGCCTCACCACAACTTTGCGGGGGTTTCAACACTTGGCTTTGCTTTCTAGGGATTGGTTGAAACATTGTTTCCAAGTATTACAACATAACCTTCATAGCTTAGTTTTCCCATTGAACCAAAGTCTTGGGACCTCCATTCATTATGGTTGGGTTACCACTATGATGGTTATTTTAGTTTGTGGACTTTAAGTCCATTCCTTCTAGAAATTTACTCAATTGATCTCGATTCAGCTATTTTGTCAAAAGATCTGTCAAATTATCTTTTGACTACACCTAGTCAATTGACATTATACCATTCGAGATCAATTGTCCTACTGTATTGTTTCTCCGACGAATATGTTGAGACTTACCGTTATACATATTGCTATGTGCCCTTCCTATAACCGCTTAACTATCACAATGAATCATCACAGCAGGCACAGACTTTTTCCAATATGGAATATCTTCCAAAAAGTTTCGAAGCCACTCTGCTTCTTCACCAGCTTTATCCAAAGCTATAAACTCAGATTCCATGGTGGACGGAGCTATACAAGTTTGCTTCGTGGACTTCCAATATACTACACCACCTCCAATGGTGAATATGTATCCACTAGCAGAATAAGAATCTTTCGAATCCAAAATCCAACTACCATCGCTTTACCCTTCAAGTACAACTGGATATCTCGAGTAGTATAACCCATAATCCAGGGCATACTTCAAGTATTGTAACACCCTGGTTAACGTTTGCCAGTGCTTATGGCTTGGATTGCTCGTGAACCTACTCAACTTGTTTACAAGATAAGTTAAGTCTGGACGTGTACAGTTTGTGATTTACATCAGACCGCCTATTATACGTGTGTATTCCATCTGAGCGATTGACTCTGCCTTATTAGCAACCAGACTTACACTTAAATCAATGAGCGTCTTTGATGGTGAACCGTCAAAAACATTGAATTTCTTTAGCACTTTCGACATAGTGGGATTGTGACAAGACAATTCCATCAGAGTCTCTTGATTTTTATCCCTAGGATCACATCGGCAGTCCCCATATCCTTCATGTCAAAGTTTCTCTTTAACATTCTTTTTGAATCCATGATAAAATCATGACTACTGCCCATGATTAGTAGATCGTCTACATATAGACAAACTATGACAAACGCTTCTGATGTCCCTTTGACATATACGCATTTATTACACTCATTGATTTTAAATCCATTTTTACAACATTGTGTTGTCAAATTTAAGATGCTATTATTTTGGAGCTTGTTTTAGTCCGTAAAACGATCATATTAACTTACACACTATCCTTTCTTGGACCGAAAGTGCAACAAACTCTTGAGTTGTTCCAAGTATATTTTCGCATCTATTTCTCCATTCGTTAAATCTTGTCTTAACATCCATCTCGATGAATCTCAAGATTGTGCATAGCGGCAATCACGAAGCGCCGAATAGATACAAGTATTCTTGGAAAATAGGTGTCAAAGAAATCATACCCTTCATTTTGTTTAAAGCCATTGGCCACAAGTCGTGTTTTACACTTATCAATAGTTCCACTGCTTTATACTTCTTCTTTATGACCTACTTATATCCTAAAGGTTTATGTCCAACAAAGAGATTGACTAACTCCCACGTATGGTTTTGCAGAATGGACTCGATTTCACTATTGATAGCTTCTTGCCAGAGCGAAGCATCTGGACTACTTAGAGCCTCTTTAATCGAGTTTGGCTTTAACATAAATGTTATGAAATCAAGCCCAAAATACTTAACCATTTTAGACCTCTTGTTGCGTCTTGGTTCTTCACTACTTGGTGCGTTGAACCACTTGCAGTTTTGTAAGTTCTTTTACTAGTACTCACTTCTACCTTTTCTCAACAAGGGTAGACATCCTCAACGAATACATCGTTTCTTGATTCGATTGTGGTGCCCTCAGTCATTTTCGGATTTTTTAACTTATGTATCATAAACCGATATGCACTATTTTGGTATGCATATCCCACAAAGACACAATCAATTGTCTTTGGTCCAACTTTAACTTTTTTTGGTTCTGGTATTGCTACCTTAGCTAAACACTCTCACACTTTAAGATATTTATTAGAAGGCTTACGGTTTTTCCACAACTAGTTAGGAGTCTTATCTTTCCCTTTAAGTGGTATTTTATTCAATATGTAGTTGATGTTAAAACAACTTTTCCCACATATTGTAGGGTAATTCGGAACGTATCAACATGACATTCACCATCTCTTTTAGAGTTCGGTTTTTGCGTTCAGCAACACTATTAGACTGTGGTGAATATGGAGTCGTTGTTTGACGAATTATGCCCAACTGGGTACATAACTCTTCAAATGGTGCAACATATTTGCCACCCCTATCACTTTGGATTATTTTAATCCGACTGCCAATTTGATTTTCAACTTCATTTTTATAATTTTTAAAAGCTTCTAGAGCTTCATCTTTGCTTCTTAACAAGTATAATTAGCAAAACCATGTGCAATCATCAATAAACGTGATGAAATATTTTTTACCACCTTTAGTTTGTACAAATATTAGATCACACACATCAGTATGTATCAGCTCTAAGGGTGAAGCACTCCTTTCAACCGAATGGAACGGTAATTAGCCATTTTACCTTCAACACAAACTTCACATTTTCTTTGTGAGTTTACTTCTAGTAAATTAATTAATTTTAAATTTACCAATATTTTATAGCATTAAGATTAAATGTCCTAATCTAATATGCCATAAATTAGAGCACTCATCAATATAAATGAAGAAGATTCATTCTTATTCATATTCTCGCCAAAAAAACGTACAATCATTACATTCATTTTGAAAAGACATTTGTCTAAATAACCCCTACTAAGAAACTGTCCAAATGTGTTAAGTACAAATTTTTCGGACTCAAAAACTAGCCTAAACCCATGGTTGACCAGCAATGAACCCAAAACCAGATTCTTTCAAATGTCTGGAACATGCAACACATCCTTCAGCTTCAACTCC
The DNA here is from genome assembly GCA_016081115.2 of Rehmannia glutinosa. Taxonomy (NCBI): domain Eukaryota; kingdom Viridiplantae; phylum Streptophyta; class Magnoliopsida; order Lamiales; family Orobanchaceae; genus Rehmannia; species Rehmannia glutinosa. Next base: position 144,509 of record JABTTQ020000475.1, read on the forward strand.
TTGCCCGAAGTAAGCTTCACCACCACTATACTTATGCCAACAACATCAGACGAGGCGTGATTATCCATATGGAGCTTTGGTCGATGGGATGTAGGAGGAAAATGCATCCCGATCAGAACAGACATGACAAGTGGCACCGGTATCCACAAATCATTCTTTTGGATTATCCACCAGATTGGCTTCAAACACTACTGTCGACATGTCAACGTCGGTCAGTTCCCTTTGTTCAACCACATTGGCATTGGACTGTGGTTTGATTTTCTTTTTCTTTGGCTGATGGCAGTCCTTTGTCATATGGTTCAATTTGCCACAATTGTAGCAAGTTCCGTGAAACTTTCCAGCTATCGGTTTCTTGCCTTTATCGTTAGTCCTTTTCTTCGAATTACTTGATGAACCGTGCTCCATCAAGTTGGCTTTCGACTCCATATGGACAAGCTTGGACTTAGAGTCAATCTTCCTATTGTGTTCCTCAATTCTGAACTTAACAATCAGATCCTCTAGTCCCATCTCCTTTTACTTATGTTTGAGATAATTCTTAAGAAAGTGGACTAAATTCAAACAAACCTAAGAAAGTTGACTAAATGTCCGATTTTTTTCCAGTTAGTGGACTAATTTTAAACAAACCTAAGAAATGTGGACTAAATGTCCGGATTTTATCTAGTAGTAGACTAATTTCAAACAAACCTAAGAAAGTGGACTAAATGTCTGAAGTCGTCCACTTAGTGGACTAAAAACATATTTTTGCCAACTATAGACACTCTACTGGTTTGTAACCTAACGTTTGCGATTCACCAATTTAATACTCATACTTTACATTTTTTTATAAATTAGTACATATTCACTTGAAAGGACAAAATGCCCCCGAGAAAAATAATTAAACTTTAAATAAGTTTTTGAAAATTATATTAAATTATAAAAGCAATTAAATATTAAATTAATAAAAAAAATCTAAAAATATTAATGAACTTTTAGAAAAAAATAAAATTAGTTACATTAAGTTGGTAAATTAATGAAAGTAAATTAAAATTTAATTCATTGAAAGAAAAATTTAGTTTAGTTAACTAGATTTTAAAACTAAAAAGGATATTAAATAATTTAAAAATTAAAATTAAGATAGTAAATAAAAAAAATTAAAGTATTTTTATTAATATATTAATTTGTAATTGAATTTTTAAAATTAAAAATAATTTATTTTATTTACTTTATTACAATTCAGAATTGAATAATTTAATTGGTTAATTTATTTCTTAACTAAAATTATTTTTTAAATTGAGTACATTTAATTAAAAGATAACTTTTTAATAAAAAGATTAATTATTTTTAATTTAATTAATTTTGTTAAAATGAATTTCTTGGAGGCATTTTTGTCCTTTCAAGTGAATAGGTACCAATTTATTAAAAAATATGAAGTATGGGTACTAAATTGGTGAATCGCAAATGTCAGGTACCAAACCAGCAAAGTGTCTATAGTTTATGTACTAAAAAATCAATAGCTCTAAATTTTAGGCAAAATTATTTTTTTAGTTCTCTAAGTGGACTGTTTTGCCCTAAATTCTATTTTCTCATCTTGCCCCCGCAAGACTGCGCCCCAGAAGGAGACTAAGTTTTGTCTTAAAGATGCGAAAACGCACTCTATTGTAAAATACATAATGATCTTTGTTTTTAGGCGAGATCACCCAAAGCGAAGGTTTCGACAATTTTTTTCCGGGAAGTCTTCAAGTCTTCTTCTCCGGAGCCGAAATCCTTCGATTGGGAACTTGCTTATACACAAGCAAATGTTAGGAGGGGTCCCTGGGGATTGCCAAGGAAGGACCCTCCGACGCTCAAGTCAGCACTATGATCGAGAGATAATAAAACAAGAATTGAATCTTGAATTAAATGGGTCCAAGTAATTATGAGTCGGATAACTTACAAATGAAGAAAGTGACATTTTTATACGGGTGACAGCCTCGTGGGCCATGTAAGAGAAATTAGCATATGGGTAGGCCCTACACTCCGTTAGTAGGGTTATTCCATTAAGAGCCTATTGGGCAATTATTATTATTCTAATATATAAATTGAATTGTATATTAATGATTATTATTCTATACCGTGTTAGCTTGTCTTGTTCTCGAGATTTCTTGGGAATTCGGGAGGACTTGGGGTAGCTTAACTTTGACCCCGTCTTTAAATTCCATTTTTGGTAGGCCACTTAGTGAAATTTTCTTAAAAGTTGAGGAGAGTGCTCATGGTTGGAGTGAGGAGTGGAGTGCACTAAGTGAGAAGAGGGATGAGAGCCCGAGAGACGGATGAGGTGCCCTGAAGTGCCTCCCGAGTGGGTAAGACGCCCGGGCGCTTTTCTCGAGGTGCCCTCAAGGCGCTCTCGCGCCTTCCCCGCGGGGAAGGGCGCAGATTCGGGGGTGGCCCAAGCCCCCGATCGGTTCTTCCTTCCACGTTTCTCCTTCTTCTTGAGTTTTGTTTTTGATTCATTGTCCATGGGAATTTGTTGATATTTTGTGTAGAGATGGATCCTTCCCTTCGGAAGAATCCTTAATTCCTCTGGAATGGCCGAGAGAGACTTGGGGTTTGATGTTAGGAGATGTCGTTTCGCGGCCCATTGAGGGCGCCCTTCCGGAGCCCAAGGTGCATCATTAGGAGCTTGGAGGGCGGTGCTCTTCCAAAGCCCGAAGGGCCCCCTTCTCGAGCCTAGGGCCCACGAGGGCTTTCCTAAGTTCTTGTTAAGTTCTTGTTTTGTTACTTTAATTGTGTATTGGACCATTCGCACATATGTTTGTATTTTTGCTTTCTTTTCATTGTACATCCATGTGTTGTATGTTGGTGAAGAAAGATATTTATGAGGACTTCCCAGAGGGAGCCCTTCCCTCTCGAGCGCCGAAGAAGGAGGTTTATTTACGAAGACCCATGTGAGGAGGCCATTCACCTCCCGGGAGCACCGGAGGAGATTTATTTACTAGGACCACCGTGAGGAGGACCCCCATCAGGAGGCCCCCCCCTCCGGGAGCGCCTGAGGAGGTTTAAATTTCCAAATAAATCGTGAGGATTCCCATGAGGAGACCCTTCTTCCTTCGGGAGTCTTTTGTAGGGGTTTAAATTTACGAATAGAACGTGAGGATCCCCATGAGGAGACCCCTCCCATCCAAGGTCTTAGCCAGATAAGATTTTAAATTTTCGAATAAATCGTGAGGTTCTCTGTGAGGAGACCCCTCCCATCTGGGGTCTCAGCCAGATGAGGGTTCAAATTTTTGATAAGATCATGAGGATCACCATGAGGAGACCTCTCCTCTCCGGGAGCGCCATATATGGTTGAAATTTCCAATAAGATCGTGAGAATCCCCCTGAGGAGATCCTTCCTCTCCACGAGCACCGGAGAGGTTTAAATTTTTGTATAAATCTTGAGGATCCCATGAAGAGACCCCTCCCATCTGGGGTCTTAGCTGAATGAGTGTTTAAATTTCCAAACAAATCATGAGGATCCACGTGAAGAGACCTCTCCCATCCGGGTTCTTAGCCGGATGAGGGTCTAAATTTCCGATAAGATCGTGAGAATCCTCGTGGAGAGACCCTCCCCTGGGAGCAGGAGAGGGTTTAAATTTCCAAATAAATCGTGAGGATCCCATGAGAAGACCACTCCCATCCGGGTTCTTAGCTAGGATATCCGGGGTTTAAATTTTTGAATAAATCGTGAGGATCCTCATGAGAAGACCCCTCCATCTGGGGTCTTAGCTTGATGCGGGTTTAAATTTTCGAATAAATCGTGTGGATCCCGTGAGGAGATCTCTCCCATCCGAGGTCTTAACCGGATGATGGTTTAAATTTCTCGAATAAATCATGAGGATCCCCGTGAGAAGACCCCCTCCCATCCGGGGTCTTCGTCGGATGAGGTTTTAAATTTTCCAATAAATCGTGAGGATCCTGTGAGGAGACCCTTTCTCTCAGGAGTCTTTGGAGTGGGTTTATTTTTGTTGAGGAGAGTGCCCAAATGGTTAGGGATCAAGGTTGTGTTGGGGAATGAATGAGGACTTCAGAAGGCAAAGGAGATGGCGTTTGCACTTGTGGGAGCTAAGGAGATCCGTTGTTTCTAAGGTGGTGTTGCACTCTCACAGTCTGGTCGGGGGAATTTGCTTATCTTCAATGTGGAAATTCAACCTTCCCGAGCGATCTTGATATCTTCAATAGTCTCGTGTTTTGAGCTTTGCGGGCACTTTCTTCTCTCCATTGAAGTTTGGCATCCGCTGCCTAAGAGGGGTGCCCATTTTGGCTTCATTGCACTCCTCGTAGTATGTTGAAAGTGTACTCTACGGTCCCTATTTTCTGGACTCCCGGAAAAGATGTTAATGACTCCCACAATATGTGAGTTTTTCTTGATATGATTTTAGTTGGAGGATGGTTCGTTGTGGTCGTCCAGAATTCTCCGCTCTTCAGACGGGGTTGTTTGATCCGAGGTTCTTAACTAGTGCGGATGGCTCTTTACCTCCCAGTATGAGCGCTGAGGGAAGTTTGTGAATATCCTTGCTGGACTTCAAGGTTTGCTTGTTCTCTGTCAACGTGATGGTTTCTTTAGTGTCTGGTTGTTTTTCCTGTTCATTGTTCCTCTCTTTCGTTCTAGTTGAGTGAGGGTCATTCTTCATTCATGCGCGGCTAGGCTGCTATGGTAGGGTGCCCTTACAAGGGGTCTTTATGCAATCTGTTCTGCGACACCACTTTCTGACGGTGCCCTTATAAGGGGTCTTCAGTACCTGACGGAGCTCGGGGATGTCTCGGGCAGCTCTGGGAGCAGATTTATGTCTTAGAGAGTTATGGATATCTTCATTGAGCTGGAGAGCTTCCTGGGTCCAACATACTTACTCGGTGGCCGAATTATTTCTAAGTGGTCTTAGGGGACCTCTGGTCCCATCATACTCTGGGAGGCTGGAGATCTTGATATCCAAGAGAATGGCTTGGGCCAAGTGACAATGGTTAGTGAACTTCCTCCCTATATAGATGGCCCGCGAGTTGGCTTTGCTAATATGTATCACCTATGACACTTCTGCGGGCTTGGGAGCATGGACTTGGGAATGTCGGGCTCCATTCCCAACTTCTCTTTCAGTGGGAGCGTGCTGGTCTCCTTAATTTTCTCCAAGTACTTCATTTCTTTTATCTTGTTCCTCAATGCTGGGGTCCACAACATCTGGCAAAGCTTGAAGGAGGTCTCCCGTGGCTTCCACCGCAACATTATTTCTGAAAGCAGCTCGGACAACTTCTTTGAGCAGGGCTTGGAGGGCTTTTCACGTCCATTGACCTTCTTCCGTAGGCGTAGTCCCCTTAGAAGGAGAGGGGCGGCGGAGGCAGCGCCCCTCCTGGCTGGCCTCCTGTCTTCAGTTCGATGGTTCTTTGATAAGTGTGAAATATGCATGCATTTAGAGGTTTATTTGGATACATATTTGATACATTTGCATGGATATTTAGTCTGTTTAGGTTAGTTTCCTTTGCTGGGCGTGATAATGCGTATTCTTGTACACTTTTGCAAGAAAAGAAGCTTAATGTGAAAAGATATCATTGGAACGACCCATACCATAATGCCGAAATCCAAGGGACGATCAAATACGTTTAGAAAACAACGAAGTACAAACCACATAACATGGTCATGTTATTTGACACGGTCGTGGGAATGGTTTGTGGGTATTGTCACACGGATGTGCGATGTGTACGGGGAAGGATTTTTAGAGACAGTTTACATGCCCTACCCATGGGATTTAACACGCCCGTGGGAGTTGCTCTGTGTTAAAACAGAGACTGAAGCAGGTTTCATTGGCTGACAGTGTGAAAGCACACAGTCGTGCATTTTATCTTTCGGGCTGATTTTATTTCCTAATTTCGTCAGGACTCTACAAGGGATCTCACAAGGAAACTATAAAAGGAGGATTAAACCCTAAAGGAGATAAAAGAACACATATAGGAAGAGAAAACAACACATCTAAAGAGAGATTTTGGAGAAACCATGCAAGAAAATTAACAACGAAAAAGCACGAAGAGTTCAAGAACGTGAATATTGATTCTTCCACATAAGGGGAATTCATCATCATAGTGTAGAACTTCTTTTCCATCTTTTCCATGTTGCATATTTTGTTTAATGATTTGTCTATGAATTTGCAAACGATTATCATGTTAGGCTAATTTTATCTTGATTCTAGGACTTGATGTAGAATGTGGATTTGATTTATATTTGATTTGGTTTGTTTCGTATGAATTGGTTTTCCCTATCTATTTGTGGTTTCTTGTGCTTAATTCTTGTGGATTACCTGATCAATAATTAGTATATCTAATAATTGGTTCATAATTCGAGAGATGACTTCCAACAACAGATTAAAGAAATCACAACATAAACAATTATAGAGTCTGGAGGCTTATGATGTTTATGGAGTTTAATACTTGATTCATTATGCTTTTGGGAGTTGATATTAATTGTTGAGTAGGAATGCTAGAAATTCAATATTGATCTACGGTTTGCTCCCCTCGGGAGGGGGAATGAACTAGGATAGAAATTGAGTCCATATATAAGGTGCAGTTGGTTCTTGTGAAACACAACTCGGGTATAAATTGATAAAGCATGTCAAAATCATAGTCACAGGATCGCCTTTCTTTGTTGGTTAAATCTTGCGCGTGTGTTTATAGTTTTTTTTTTTTGCTATGTTACTTAGTTTTAATTGTTAGATAATTTATTCATCATCTTATCGGATGTTTCAATAAAATTGCAACTATTATAATTGTCGTAGTTTATGTTTTAACCGATTCCTGTGGAATACGACCTTGCTTGTTACTATCTATTAACTACGCCGTAAACTTGCATTTTAGCTTAAAAGATTTTAGCAATCAAGTTTTGACGCCGTTGCCAGGGATTGAAAGATTCTACATAAATATAGTAATAAGTAATTCAATATTAATTGAAACACAAATATTTACTTGGTTTATAACATTATTTTTGTTGAGTTCAGGTAGTGCATCATCACACATTTCCAATCAGTTGAGCCAATACCTATTGACTTGGAAATTGAAAGAACAGTGAAACATTGAGAAAATAGTCGAGAGTAATGGCAGAAGATAACCGTGGGAATAACGTGAACAACATGAACATTGAGGAGCGTCCCTTAATACCACCAGGTAATGCTAATGGACAGAATCTAGTAGTTGATAGGCTGGTGAGACGGGCTGTTAGATATTACTTCCAGCCAGAAGTTAATCATACATATGGGGGATGGGCACATCAGCCGATCAACGTAAACAACTTTGAACTGAGATCGGCTTGATCCAGATGATGTCACAAAACTAGTTTGGGGGACAAGCTGTGGAAGATCCGAATGCGCATCAGGCGCAATTCTTATAAACTTGTGATACAATAAAAATGAATGGTGTTGTTGAGGATGCCATTCGTTATTGCCTTTGGCATTCTCTCTACGCGATAAAGCGGTGGATAGTTATCTTCATTAACACCACCGACGATTGGGATGTAATTGAGTAAGAAAATTTTAACCTAATACCCCCCCAAAGAAGGTTGAAAAGTGAGATCATTCGGTTTATGCGGTTTGATGGTGAGCCGTTATACGAGGCATGGAACAAATTTAAGGAATTGCGAGGAAGTGTCCATAGCACGGATATCCACGATTACCCACAAAAAGACTTTTATAATGGTTTAAGTGGAAACACAAGGACCATTATAGATGTTGCATCTGGAGGTGCATTATTGGGTAAATATTCGGATGAGGTGTTGGAATTATTGGAGGAGATGGCAAATAATAGCTATCAATGACCATCCGAGAGACCTAATGTCAAGAGAGTGGCAGAGGTTCAGGATGAGGACAAAATTGACATGCTAACCGAGCAAGTGTCCGTGCTGAATTTGAAACTAAAGGCGAACCAGCAAGTGACTCTGAGAGAACCAGCGGAATTTCAATAGAAACTATAGGAATAATCAGGCACCCACACACTATCATCCGGGGCTGCAAAATCATGAAAACTTTTCTTATTCTAATAATAAAAATGTTTTGCATCCACGTCTGGATTTTAATGTGGGGAATCAGGGAAGAGTTGAGTCGGAGAAAAAGAAACCATCTCTGGAAGAGATGTTGGCCTCATTCATTGGAGAGACTACAGCCATATTAAATAAGGATGGGGCTAAAATTGACAGAATCGAGGAACAGGTTGCTCAACTAAATACAAATGCCAATGCTAGGTTGAAATCTATGGAGACACAAGTGGCTCAAATCGCAACAATAATGGAACCCTAACATCAAAAAGCAAATTGCCAAGCGATACGAAAATAAACCCAAGAGAGCAATGCAATGCCATTCATCTGAGGAGTGGTGCAGAATATGAGGGCCCAAAGATATCAACTGAGACAGTATAGAAAAATGAGATGAGCAACCAAAAATCACTTTTGTCCCCAAAGGGCCGAAGTTGGAAGTTCGAATTTCATTCCCGCAAACACTTCAAAAGGAAGTCAGATACACAATTCTCAAAATTTCTTGAAATCCTCAAGAAAATACATATCAATATTCCTTTTGCGGATGTACTGGAACAAATGCCAAAGTATGTGAAGTTTCTAAAGAAGGTGATGTCTAAGAAAATGAAGTTGAAGGAGTACGAAATGGTGAACTTGACTGAGGAATGCAATGCTATTATTCAAAGGAAGCTACTTCAAAAGCTTAAAAATCCGGGGAGTTTCTCTCTCCCTTGTGAAAATGGAGGTTCTTGCTTTAATAAAGTATTGTGGGATTTAGGAGCAAGTATTAATCTTATGCCATTGTCAATTTTCAGGAAACTCGGATTAGGCGAGGTGAAGCCCACATTGATCACACTACAGTTAGCGGATTGATCTTTGAAAAATTTGCAAGGAATAATCAAAGAGGTGTTGGTCAAGGTGGTTAAGTTCAACTTTCCGGTGGAATTCATTGTTTTGGACATGGAGGAGGACAAAGATGTACCATGATTTTGGGGAGACCGTTCCTAGCTACGGGGAAAACATTGATTGATGTCCAGAAAGGCGAATTAACACTACGGGTCAATGACGAGCATGTACTATTTTCAATTTATAGACCAGGGCATCCCCAAGAGAATATTGAACACTGCAAAATGATAGAAGTCCAGACACAAAGTTCAGCGATAAAACATGCAAAACATAGGGAGAAACATAAAATAGCACAAGGGAGTGCCTAGATACACGACCCAGTCGTGCGGTAGCTGTTAACTCCGAAAAATCCAACAAATGAAATTCATGCTTTTCCCGACCGCGAACCACCTCCCAAACATCGATCTCTCACTGAAGGTGCGAAATCGCATGACCACTTTGAAGATTTTCAAGCGCAAAAATTAGAACAAATGAGGAGAATGGAACAATGGAAAAATGGCTACATGATCGAGCAGGAAGAAAATCATGCATCTTGCCAAAGACGTAAAACTTAGCGTTTTTTGGGAGGCAACCCAATTTTTAATTGCATTTGTTCATTTGATTTTTGTATTTTGTGCTAGCTTAAGTTTTAGTTTTGTTTGTTTTTGTGAGTTGTTGGGTAGGAGGTATCACGACATATTAGGATAATAAAAAAATCAAAAACCGCTTGTTTTCCACGATCATGTGAAATTTCACACGGTGTAGGAATGACAAGATTGGCAAAAACATAGAGCAAAACTCACGGGCAACCCATGTGAATTCCCACGCCCGTGGGAATTGCCTGCGAGACAGAGCGATAGCTTGGGGGCACACGGTCGTGTGACCATTCACACAATATGTGTGCATGGTCCCGATTCGATTTCTCCTTCCTTTTTAATTCCAAACACTCCAAAATTATCCCACTTCTTCCCTTCCAAACCCTATGTCCGAAAATTCTCTCTATATAAACCTCTCTCCATTCCAAAATTCTTCAATTCACTCTTCAATTCTTCATCCTAGGGCTTATAATTCTCTCTCCCCTTTAGAAATTCAACACAAATTCCATCCAAATCTACATCTTTACTCTTTCCTCTTCAAGTTGGGGAGGGGGATTTGAAATTTCAGATTTTTCTCAAGTGAATTCTCAAAATCCATGGCTTCAAGAGGTGGTGATGGTGGAGCTAGGAGGAATACGCATCGAAGAAGAGACCCAACTCGAAACCCGAACACACCCGAATTTGTCAATGTTGAGCTTCGGATGAAACACACTCGACAACGATGGGAATACCTCTACCTCCAACATATTCATTCAACAAGGTGCCCCGATGAGTATTATCTAAGTACTTTAGAATTGTTAGATGATTTTCGAGCTTTATGTGGGAGAGTCGATTGGGATATCATGTAAAATGCCAATTGGCCAACATATATTATTTTGACACATTAGTTTTTGAGTTAGTCACAAGAAAAAGGGTGTTAATGGGTATGCGGTTTCGAATGGCTAATAAGCCGAGGGAACTTACTTTAGACGAATTGAAAGAGATTTATCAAACACCGGCGTACGGGGTAGAGGAGCATGAGGATTTTGATACCTTTAAATTTTGGAGAGAGATTACGGGACATAGGACTTTTACACCGGGTACCTCAAAAGCCTCAAGTATTAGAAACTTCATCTTTCGATATGTGCAACGCACATTGGGGGAAACAATGTTTGCTATGGGTGATAGTAGGGGGGTGTCCCACACTAATGAGATATTTATATTGTGGTGTATGGCTTTGAGTACTGAGGTGGTGCCCAATGATGGGGCATTCATACAGTTTGAGAGGGTGAAGAAGCATCAGAAGAGGGAAATTTGTGCTAGGGGTTTGATTACACCAATCGCAATATACTTTAATGTAGATTTTAGCATTTATGCGTCTACGGGAGGTGGGAGAAAGATAGATTTGAACATCCTATCCGCTATGAAGATGATATAGTTTGACGGGTAAGATTATTGGTTGCTACATGCGGACTGCACCAAGATTAAACTCCCCAATTCAGAGGCCACCATGAAACGTGAGCGTGCTAATTAGCTTATGCGGGAAGGGCCGACCTTAGAAGCTCAAGCATAACACAAAGGGGAAGAACAAATAGCAACTGGCAGACCAGAGTCCTCTAGGCAAGGAGGAAGGGACACGGAGGATTTGAGCGAGAGGATTGAGCTGTTGGAGGCCCATGTGGGCTCTTTAATAGACGACATATATCAATTTCGCTCTTGTAAGCGAATATCATCACGAATACTTGCGGCAATTCGGTGAAATAAACCAGCGGCAACAACAAATGTACGAGATGATTTCACGTATGGATCGTGGCACATCCAAAGAAGGCCACTTTCCTTTCTTTGCCTTTAGGCGAAGTGATACAAGTAAGTACTTATCATACTTTTCTCTTTTCTTTTGATAATTTCCTTATGTTTTCGATATGAAAAATGATTCAAGTTGGGGGTTGTCAAGAATGCGTGATATTATCTTGTTGTATGTTTGCATAGCATATAGGTTACATGTATATTCATATTAAAATTGCATAAAATTGTGTTTGTTTTAGTAGGAACGTTTATTGCTTAGCATGTTTGTTTTTGGGTGAGTTAGAAAGAGTCATGAAATTAGAATGGAGTGTCTTTTGTGCGTTTTTGCTACAAATACATGATTTTATGAGGAGACATACTTCGTAAGCATGTATTGAATTCGAGAAAAGGTTTATGTTGTTTATGAGGTAATGATTAAGAATAATGGGTGTTTTGACATGTTGCGAAAAATAATCATGTGAGCTTTTGTGCCTATATTGCTTTTATGATACAATCTTATTTTTATTGAGTGTGTCATTTATGTTGTTTGAACTCTAGAACTTGCATTGGTATCTTTGTCGAAACCACATGTGTGTGCAATTTTCAAAAATGACTTAAGGCCATTTTTTGTTTAAGCCTTTTTAGCCTAAAAGCCTTAGCCTTGATTTATTGTTAGCCATATTTTGAGCCATAACTTGACATATCTTTGTCCCAAAACTTGAGCATATAGATGTAATCATTGAGGAAAGATGATGTTTAACTTTGAAAAGACGATTGGTTAAAGAGATGAGAGGTGAAAAGGTGAAGAAGGGTAGCGCAAAGAAAAACAACTGAAATATCGAGCTAAAAAATTAAAAATAAAAGAAAATAAAAGAGAAAAACCGAGAAAATTGAGCTTAAGTGATGCTAGTTGGATTTCGGATTCAAAAGATTCTTATTCCACTAATGGATACATATTAACCATAGGAGGTGGTGCGGTATCGTGGAAGTCCACAAAGCAAACTTGTATAGCTCGGTCCACCATGGAATCTGAGTTTATAGCTTTGAATAAAGTTGGTGAAGAAGCAGAGTGACTTCGAAAGTTTTTGGAAGATATTCCATGTTGCAAAAAGTTTGTGCCTTCTGTGATGATTCATTGTGATAGTTAAGCGGCTATAGGAAGGGCATAGAGCAGTATGCACAATGGTAAGTCTCGACATATTCTTTAGAGACATAATACCGTAAAAAAATTGATCTCGAACAGTGTAATGTCAATTAACTACGTGAAGTCAAAAGATAATTTGGCAGATCCTTTGACAAAAGGGTTGAATCGAGGTCAATTGAGTAAATTGCTAGAGAAAATGAGCTTAAAATCCACAAAGTAAAGTAACCTTCATAGTGGTAACCCAACCATAATGACTGAAGATCCCAATAACTTGGTTCAATGGGAAAACTAAGCTATGAAGGTTATATTGTAACACTTGGGAAACAATGTTTCAACCCATCTCTAGAAAGCCATACCAAGTATTGAAACACCTATAAAGTTATGGTGAGGATAAGTCATTTGACTTTTAATGATTCCTACACCTCTATGAGGTTGAGTATGGCAGGATACTCGGATAGGAGATCACCTAATAAGTGAGAAGTGCGGGCAGCTTCAAAGTAACACTTATGAATCTAAAGATGTGTCCATGGCCGAAACAGACACAAAACATGAGAACATAAGGTGTTGAAACCTAACTGTGTTAATACTATTGACTCGGTATACACCACGGAAGAATAGTTTAAGGCATCGAGTCTACTAGGCCGCCAGTGTACCTGATGGTCTTGGCTACGGAAGGTTCAATGTCACAAGCTATATTTTTGAATGCAATATTGTCTCTTGAGGACTGGTTTGCGTGTATGCATTTATACATGCAATAATTTCCACTCATGTGGTGGATTGTTGAAAATTTTGGTTTTGATAAAATGTGTGTCGACCCGACTTTTACCAAATTTTCGGTGGCTAAACACGTCAAATTCAATGAAGCCTCTGATCTTCAAAATATTCCAAGTGAAGATAGTGATGATGAAAATGATGGAGAACCAATTGTTCCAAATATCATTTAAAATGACCAGCCCTCTTCTTCCACAAATGTTCAACAAGAAGAAATGGGTAACATATTGGATCTCCTCGTGGCATTAAAGTCTAAGGAATATCATCCTAAAGATCTCGTCATTGGGGATCCAGTTAACAAGGTCATGACAAGAAGGAAATTTGCCAGAAAAACTATAATTTCTCAAAAATAGCCTAAAAATACAAATGAAGCAATTGAAGATGAAGATCGGTTCCTTGAGATGTAAGAAGAGCAAAATCAATTTGAAAGAAATGAAGTTTGTGAACTTGTGCCGCATCCTCCATCTCACACTTTCATCAAGAAGATAATGGGTATTTCAGAACAAGTTGGACGATCAAGGCAAATCATTTGAAATAAAGCAAGCTTAGTACCTCAAGGTTATTGTCAAGAAAAAAGTATTGATTTTGATAAAACTTTTGCACTCGTAACATGTTTATAAGACATTCGTATCTTACATATTCTTGTTTCAAAAATTTTAAACTTTACCAAATGGATGTTAAATCCGCTTTCCTAAATGATTTTATTCAAGAAGAAGTCTAAGTCAAACAACCTCCGGGTTTGGCAATATTTTCAAGACCAAATGATGTTTATACACTTAAAAAAGCATTATGTGGTCTCAAACAAGCACCCCAAGCATAGTATGATAGACTAAATTCTTTCATTTTAGAATATGATTTTACAAGAGGTAAAGTTGTTACTACTCTTTTTGTTTTTGAAAAAGACGAGATAGCCTTCTAGTTAAAATATATGTTGATGATATTATTTTTGGTGCTACTAATGAATCTTTGTGCAAGAATTTCTCTAAGCTTAAGCAATGTAAATTTGAGATGAGTATGATGGGTGAACTCAACTTCTTCCTTGGACTCCAAATAAAACAATGTCAAGAAGAGATATACATTTCTCAATCCAAATACACAAATGAACTTCTTAAAAAATTTGGAATTGAAGAAGGAACAACCGTAGCAACGCTAATGGCAGCAAACATCAAACTCGGCAAAGATGAAAAAGGTAAATCGATTGACGAAACCAAATATCGAGATAGGATTGCTAGTTTACAATATTTAACTACTAGTAGTCCCGATATTCAACATGTCGTATGCCTATGTGCTTCATTTAAAATTAATCCAAAGGAAATCACTTAATTGTCGTTAAAAGAATTTATTGTTATTTAAAAGGCACTATCTCGTATGGTTTATTCTATCAAAAAAATTACAATTTTATTTTAAAAGGTTATAGTGGTTCAGATTATGCCGGAATTTTTTATTATCGCAAAATTACTTTCGATTTTTGTCAATTTTTAGGTGATTGTCTTGTTTCATGGTTTTCTACAAAGCAAAATTGTGTCTGTTTATCAACGGCCGAAACCGAATATATTTCCGCAGGTTTTGTTGTACATAATAACTTTGGATAAACAAACCTTGGCGAATTACAAAATGGGTTTTACTAAAATAACTATCTTGTGTGATAACACATTCGCAATAAATATTTCACAAAATCCTATACTTCACAATCGAATAAAATAAATTGAAGTTAAACATCACTTTTTAAGATATTGTGTGTCAAAAGGAAAAATTGAGATGAATTTTGTCCCATCTCAAGATCAATTAGCGGATATCATTATAAAACCATTATCCGCCGGTCTTTCAACTCTATACGAGCTCATATGCATATTGAATAATATTTATATTCATTGTTTTGACATGTTTAAATATTTTCAAAAGTTTCAGGGGAAAAATTCTTGTTTTTCAAAACTATATTTCGAAACAGAACAGGGACCAGTCGCCATGCACAGCGACCGGTCAACCTGAATTTTTATAATGGTCTATATCATTATGTTAAAACAGAACACTGACTTCTTCTATAAACCCTAAAGTGCGAAAATTTCACAAAATCTTCTTCTTCCTCCAATTCTCTCCATACTTCTTAATAATTGTTGCTATCAATTTCTTTTCAATCTTATTTTTATATTATGGCATCTACCCGAACCCACACGGGTTCTAATTCCTCAAGACAAAGAAAAATCACTAGAAGTATTTCTTTATCTAATCCCAAAAATCGAGCTCAATTGGAGGAAAATCAACCGGAAGAGAATAATCCAATACTCAAACTTGAGGAAGATTGCCGCATTAAGGATGAGAATTTCACTCGAAAATGCCAAGTAGACAAAGGGTAAGAAATCTCAACTTTTATTACCTCATTCAAATGAAAATATAATGAAATTTATTCACAAGTTTGGATAATCTTTTTATGAGGATAATCATAATTTGAGAAAATCCTTTACTAGGATTAGAATTTGTCGTTATGTGACTTTCTCAAATTTACTTCCGAATATTCATGGATTTTTTGAAACCCAAGGATGGGTAACATTGTGGGATAATCCTAGCATGAGATACAATGATGAAATTGTTAAGCTATTTTACTCCAATATGTGGATTGAGTATAATGACATGTACACCCCTATTGTTATTAACTCATTTGTGTTGGGTCGACATTTTCGATGGACTACACAAGAAATTTGTCGTTTGCTTGGGTTGAATGACACGAGTGTTGATTACTTTACTTGTGTTTGTTGGGATAATTATAGAATGGGTGTTTCCTTGGAGGAAGTTAAAACCTATTTGGGTATGTGGTGGGATTATACAATCTATGTGGTTGGATTACGCAATCTGTGCCCGAAGATATTCGTATTATATCTATGATTGTGTCATATTGTGTTTGTGGGAAAGAAGTCAAACTTCAAAGTAATTTGATTGATTCTATCACTCTTACCTCCGAATAATTCACTTTGGGAAACATCATTTGCAAGCTTCTTTGACTATCTAATTTTCCGATATCTAAGATGAATTTGGAGCTATATAGAGTGGATTTGACATTGATAACATCCAACAAATGCTTCGCATGAGCGAACAATGATTAAAGTAATCTAGGTGGAGCACATAAAGCACAATCGAAAGATAATACCTGATGGATGGAGGAGGTGAGTATGAAAGTGAGGATGAGGATGATGATGACAATGATGAAAAAGAAGAAGCGAGAAATGATAGCAATCGTAGTGACCCGCCCTTAAATGAACGAATGGATTGACTTGAGACATATACTTATCGGAATATTGTTTCTATGAGGAGGGAGCTCGAGGAAGTTATAAGAGAGAATGCTAAAATGAAGGGTAAATTGAGCAAGCTCAAAAAATTCATCAAGGAGCTTCTACCTATAGTATATTCTCTTCTGATGAGGATTAGATATTTCGATCCCCTCCCCATTTTTATTATGTACTTTTGTTTATGGTCAGGCCGTGTGGCTCCACACGACATTGTAGACTTCGGCAGGCGCAAGGGCATGGGCGCCCAGGGCCGCACGGGCCGTGTGGCCCGACAGACGGAAATTTTTCCCTATTTCACCCCCAAAACTTAATTTTTCTCCCATTTTCTCCTACCCAAACCCTACAACTCGAAAATTCTCTCCCAAAATACTCAAACTCTTCTCCAAATCTCTTCCAAATTTACTATAAATCTCACCTCAAAAACATAAATTCTTCAACTTCTCATGAAACCCATCACCTAAAGCCTTCAAATTTTTAATTTTTTCAAGTTTTACATCAAGTGTGGGGATTTTCTAAGTTTCAAATTTTAGATTTTTACATCTCATAAGTTTGGTTTTCATGGCTTCTAGGGGAGAAAGAGGAACAAGAAGGAACACGAGAAGAAAAAGGGAACCAACTCTGGAGCCCAAACCTGAGCCACAACCGGAATACGCGGTCAACGAACTGGTAGCCTCGAATGTCATCTTGCTGAATGAAGCATATCGGGCTAGATTGGTGGTACTCTATTACCCACCATGGATAAATACAAGGTATCCCGATGAACCTACTCTTGCCAATTTGGGTTTATTGGAAGATTTTTGGGCTATGTGTGGTCGGGTGGATTGGCATGAATTATTAAACGGGCATTGAGCTACTTATTCTATTTATACGCTTGAGTTCTTATGTGGTTTCGAATTAGTAGTTCGAAAATAGAATTTGATGGGGATTCGGTTCCGTTAGCGAATGAGCCGAGGGAGTTGTCAATTGATGATTTAAATGCAATATATAGAACTTCGGCTTATGGGGTAGAAGAGGATGAGTATTTTGATAAGGATAGATTTTGGAGGGAGATAACTGGTAAACAAATCTACACGCCTGGTACTTCGAAGGCATCTAGCATTCGAAACCCCGTATATTGCTATGTACAAAGAGCATTAGCGGAAATAATTTTTGTGAGGGAGAAAAGCAAAGGGGCCTTGCGAGTAGATGAGTTATTCATTATCTGGTGTATGGCATCGAGGACGGAGGT
Source organism: Rehmannia glutinosa (assembly GCA_016081115.2). Taxonomy (NCBI): domain Eukaryota; kingdom Viridiplantae; phylum Streptophyta; class Magnoliopsida; order Lamiales; family Orobanchaceae; genus Rehmannia; species Rehmannia glutinosa. The sequence continues at coordinate 162,153 of JABTTQ020000475.1, forward strand.
TGTACCTAATACTGGGGCTATGATAGCCCGGCAATTTGATAGAGTAAGAAAATCTAATAGGGGAGGAATTTGTATTGGGGGATGATTACTCCTATTGCTGAATATTTTAGTGTTAGCTTTGAAGGGTATGCGGAGGCCGGAGGGCCAAAACTAATTGATTTAACTATTTTATCTGCTATCAAAATGATTCAATTCGATGGGCATAATTATTGGCTAAATCAGGCGGATAGAACAAAAGTTAGGCTCCCTAACCCAGAAGTTACGTCTACAAGAAATAGGGATAATTGGTTAATGAGAGGTGAATAGGGGTTCTTTGCTCGAAGAAGAGCAAGATGAACCTATGAGGGATGCGCCAGAATCCTCTAGACAAGGGGGTAACTGGCCATGGAGCATGAGTAATAGGTCGGGAAAGGGTGGAAGCCGATGTGGGCAAGTTGGTAGATGATACATATAAATTATTGGCTACAGTTGATGAGTACCACACTAAGTACTTACAACGGTTGAAACTATCACCCAAAGAAAGAATAAAGACATGTACGAAATGATGTCTCGTATAGATCGGTGACATATTTCACAAGGCCACTACCCTCCTCCACTTCCACCACCACAGTGATCCATGTAAGTGCTTATTACGCATTCCTCTTTACTTTTGATAATTTTCTCATATGTTCGGTACGAAGCATATTTTAAGTTTGGGAGGGGTTATCAAGAATGCGTAATTTAGTGTTGTTGCATTTTGCATTGCATTTAGGATTGCATGTAGAGCATAAAAATTTGCATTAAAAATTTGAGATATTTTTTTTAAAATTTTCATTTTTTTTATTTTTAGTTTTTTAGCACTATCGCTTTAGCACGTTTAATTGTTCTTGTGTATGTTTTTAATCAAGATTTTCGAAAGAGTACATAGATTTCGTATGATTTTTACTATGAGCATTTAATTTTATGAGATAACATATTTTTTGTGAATAATGAGATGAATAGTTGAGGAGATGTCATTTATTTGTTGGACAATAGTTAAGAAAATTGGGTATTTGAGCATGCTGCGAAAAATAAGCCTGTGAGCTTTTGTGCCTTAAATTGCTTTTATCTTATGAAGTCTTATTTTTTCTTGAGTGTGTCATCCATGATTGATAGAACTCTAGAACTTGTTCTGGTATCTTCATTGAAGCCATGTGTGTGTGCAATTTTTGAAAATGATTTAAGGCAATCTTTGTTTAGCCTACTTAGCCTAAAAAGCCTACATATGAACTCATGATTCCCTAGTTAGCCAATGTTGATCCAGAACTTTTAATTGTTAGCCACATTTTGATCTTTAAATTGAAAAAATGATTTTATCCTGAAATTTCTTTAGCTTATAGAAAATGAATAAGTTTGGGGAAGATGTGAAAATTAAAAAGAGAGAGTTGGCAAAAGAAAGAGGGATGAGCAATGTCTACATAAATGAAGGATTTTTGATGATCAAAAGGAAAGAAAATCTCTGAAAAGAAAGAGAGAAAATTGAGTAAAGAAAAAAAGAAAGAAAAATTTGAAAATTTTGAAAATTTGAAAGCTTGATTAAAGAAAAAAGAAAAAAAGAAAAGAAGGCAAAAAAAGGCCTAAGAATGAAAAATGTGAAAAAATGATGGAGTTGAGTAGAAAAAGAAAATATCTTAAAAGAATGATTTTTAGATGAAATTGAGTTGGTAAATTGCAAGTGTGTACTTAAATTCTATTTCCTCAAGTCAAGTCACTTAATCCAAAGTTTCTCTACCCTTACCAAAGAGCCTACATTACAACCAAATGAAAGTCCTTTTGATTCTTAATGTGTGCACACAAAAGTGCTAGAGATGTTAAGAAGATTTGCAAGCCTATGGTAGTTCTACATTATTTGAATTGATTTTGAGCGCAAACACTTACCATACACTTTGAGGGTTGAGTGATACACTACTACTTGCGAGTTGCGATGTCAAGTACCCAAGAGAGTATTAAGTTTGCCAAACTTATGAATGATGACTTCTTGATAATGAATTGCATAGTTTACTTGAATATGAAGTCAAATGAGATTAAATGTTTGTAGTGTTTTTGTGTGTTCTTTGTACCCCTTGATATTTTTTTTCTTAATTTGCTTGAGGACGAGCAATGCTTTAAGTTTGGGTGATTTTGGATACGTGTAAAATATACGTGCATTTAGGAGCTTAAAATGGTATATAATTGATACATTTTCATGTTTATTTAATGTGTTTTTACTTGGTTTCCTTAGAAGGGCATGATACTACGTATTCTTGTAATTTTTACTGGAAACGGAGCTTAATTGAAGAAATATCAGTTGGAAGTCCCAGATAGGACTGACGAGTGCAAAGAGAAGATCGAAAAAACGAAGAAAACGGACAAACATATATCACACAGCCGGATTGTGTGGGACCACACGGCTGTGTGACTTGCCCGTGTGAAGAAGATATGTCCGTGTGAAGTTGGGAGAAAATAGGGGATGAAACCAGAGTTGCACGGCTGGACCGTGTGAGGGCCACATGGTTGTGTGAAGTGCCCGTGTGAAAGCCACACGGGCCGTGTGACTAGCTGTGGAAATTACAAACTCGCAAGTGATCTCTCCAAGCACTTATATAAGGGACCCAAGGGTTGCACGTAAATTACAACATTCATACACCATACAACACACCAAATTATACAGGAACACAAGATCAAAGGTCTTCTGCGAGAGGAGGGTTAGGTTACGAAGAACACCACAAGGCCTTTCACATCTACGGAAGCACAAGAGCTTCGAAGGCTTGAAAGGAGGACCCATCCTGACAAGAAGAGATTTTCTTTTTTAGTGTAAATTTGTGCTTAAACGATGTCACAATATTGATTTCAAGTTTGTCTATGAATTTGTTATCAATATTTGGCTAATTTTTTGGATCCTAGGGCATAATTAAAAATGTGGATTCATGTTAAATCTTGATTAATTATTTTCTTGATTGATTCATGTGTTCTATTTCATGTTAAATCTTTTGGACCCTAGGGCATAATTAAAAATCGAATTCAGACATAAATAGTGTAATATATCGGAAGACTACTTCTGTTTGTGTGGAATATTTCAATTCAAAGATCTTTTGGGAGTTAATAATAGTTGTGATGGATCGGGAGACCTCAATTATTATTAATCTACTTTGTATGCGCCACCCGGCAGGGGGAATAAACTATTTTGGGAATTGAACCCATAGAAATGCATGAATTGTTTTTGAAACTTTAATTGAATTTAATATTGAAGAAACATGTTGAGATTATGTGCCTAAGGTTACTTCCGTGGTTGTTTAAAATACTTGTGGGGTTCGCAAATTTATTTATTTTTCTTTTATTTTCGATTTTTATAAAAACATAATATTCGGCCGCTTCAATAAAATTTGAATACGATGTTATTATAGCCTAAGTGTTTCGTAGTCAATCCCTGAGGAATACGACCTTGTTTGTCATTATCCTATAAACTAAGCTGTACACTTGCAGTATAGAGATCCAAACAAATGTTTTTGGCGAACAATTAACAATATATAATTTAATTCCTCCAAAATTAAATATTTAGCCACCGAAAATTTAATCAAATTCGAGTCGACACTCATTTTCTCAAAACCAAAATTGCAACATGCTTTTCTTAAAAGAATAAAATTGTGTTCATGTCTGAACGAGAGGGTATGAGGATGTCCAAAAGTCTTGCCATGTTTGTAACCTTGTTATGGTTTTGTAACGCCTGAAACATTCTCCCAATGGCTGAAATGACAAGTTAAAAGGGTTTCTCCAAAACTGGGTTTTTGTGGCTTTGTAAGGCCTAAAACATGCTCCCAGATTAATGGCTCTCTTCTCTTGATACTTTGTATATGTTGATGACATTTTAATGTCAGGTAATGATAATCTTCAAATAAAAAGATTAATTCATGATCTTCATCATCAGTTCTCTCTCAAAATACTAGGTGCGATGGAATACTTATCGGGGCTGCAAGTACACATGCTTCCTCATTGTTTATTATTAAATCAAACCAAGTATGCTAATGATCTTTCACACAAAACCAATATATCTAATTGCAAAACAAGTCCTATAAACCAAAAATCAGGCATAACTTAAATTAACAAAACTTGTCATTATAAGGGGAAAACAAACACAACACAAGAAAAAAAATTGTCAAAATTGTACTATAGTACTCTATTTGTGGAAATTCTAGTAAATTTTTGGTCGTACTTTTTTTTGCCAATTTGTCATATTTCATAATGAATGATAGTCTTAAACGTCAATAAAATTTCAACAAACGAGAGAAATTGTTAGGATTTTTTTTTCTAATGTTTTATTTTGGGGAAAAAAACCAATGTAAGATAAATATTGCTCTTTTAAAGTTTCGATCAAACCTTTTATATTACAGTACAAAAAATTTCAATCGAATTCTTTATTATAAAAAGCTTTAGAAGACCCTTGTCACAAGAGTGATCAGATTCCCTATTCCATTGGAATACACAAATGGAATAGAAAATCTCATATCGAAGTCAGTTCTTATGACTATTTCTCCAATTCCTTCTCTTTGTCGTTTGATTCCCCTCCCCACTTTTTGATTCTTTTGCCTGCAATTGAAGCCTGCATTATCCACCAGAAGATTAACTATTCACAATTTCATTAAACCCAAACAAGAAAATATATGCATGGTCAAAATTGTGCAAACCTCTTTATTCCAGTTAGTTCTGTAAACAATCCAAAAGAGGATGATAGTTTGAATAATTGTTCCTACTGCCATTCCGCACCATATACCCTTAAATCATCATCAACGATCTATTAGATGAAAATATCAACATGAAAATAAAGGATAATAACAAAAAAATCCCTGAGGTTTGGGCTAATTACAATTAAAAAAAACAAAGAACTTTCTATATTACAAAAAATCCTCAAATTTGATTATGTCTTAGATTTAAGGGGTAACTGTAATATTTATATAAATATCAGGGGATTATTTGAAATGCTTTGGCTTATGAAGGTGGAAAATATAATATAGAATCAAATCTCAATGGGTTTTTGTAAGTTTCAAAAACATATAGTTTTTTTTGTAATTAATCCAAACCTCAGGGGTGTTTTTATAATTATCCCTAAAAATAACATTAAACCCCCATTTCCAAACTTACTTGTACACCCATTTTAAGTGTGTGCCCTAATATTAGACCCAGAGGAACACCAAGCAAATAGTAGCATGCAATATTCACATAGGCAACCAAAGCTTGCCATCCAGCCCCAATTGCCACACCTGCACCACCAATATTTTCAACATATCATTCAAACTTGTAGTTTTAAAATTTTATTTTCAGTTTAAACATAATGGTTTATTATATAATTGATCCTGTAATTTTAGGGCGGTAAAAACAATTGCACATTTAGGAAGAAAAATTGCTAAAAATACGTAAATTGATCGGAAATTGATGACACGACCACCACATCATCACTCCTAATTGGAGATTTATAATTTCTAGCGGAATTAATGATGTAGATGCTGACTAAGATGCAAAATGAACGTGTGGTACTTGTATGCAAAATGCATCCTAATCAGGCAATCATCATCCACGACACTAAATTCGCTGGAAATAAAAATAAAAATCTCTAAGTAGGAGTGATAATGTGGCATCCGCATCATTAAATCCCTGCCGATTTATGAATTTTTGGCATTTTTTTATCCTTAATGTACCGGATTTTTTAAATTATAGTGAAAAACAAAAGTCCTTAAGTGTCACCGCCCTAAAGTTACTGAACCAGTTTCGCAATTAAACCAAAAATTAGAGACCTGATAGAGCGGGTTGAACATTGTTTAGCACAATGCAGAAAGCAAGCAATGGTGTGAGCTCGTATACGACTTGTTGGACTTCATAACTTTCTGAAAATAAGGAAGGATATTGCTTTTGAAAAATAAGAAGAATAATAGAAATGATGAGGGCTATCAAGAACGACCATATAACCACCACCAACACCGAAAATTTAGCCGATCTTGGATGAGCTGCTCCTAACTCATTCGACACTCTTACGCTGCACATGAATCCATTAACATGTTAAAGACTAAGGATAATATATTGTTTTTGTTTGACAATATTTTTAACATTAGGAAAATACAAGAAAATATACTTTTACATATATATCAAAAGAAAAATTGGGTTTTTCTCTCTACTGACCTTATTGCAGCATTCAAGCCTATGGATACCATCATCGTCCACCCTAATATGTTTACGCTTAAAAAAAGGAAAAAAAAAGCGCAATTATTTAAAAGAAAAATCACCCAAATCGTGTCATTAAATTTACAAGATTTCCTTTTTTACTTATCCAACTAATGAACAGAATTACTAGAATATCTTTATAATTAACTAAAAAAATGACTAAAATCTAAATAAAAAAATGCAATTTAAATCCTGATTGTTAAAAGTAAAAAATAGCATTTCAGATCCGTCCTCCCGCACGTGAAGACAAATCCTAATCGTTGGGATCTTTTAAGTGGTTTTTTCAGTTTTAAAATTTTTTCAAACTACTATTAAGGGTATTTAAGTATTTTTGTTTAAAATTGGACAACACAAATGTGTATTTGCATAATATCCTCCACCTTTTGTATTGATGCCAACCGATGTGTTCTCAATCTCAAACATGCAAGCCGCATTTTTTTTTGAAATTTTCCACATATACTTTTCTTACCTTTTTACTTTTTTTTCTCTATGTTGCTTATATAATATAAATTTGTCTTGCTTATCTAATGTAAATGTATTGCATATATAGTATAAATTTGTTGCATTATGTTGTGTATGTTTACATTAAATGATTAAAGTGATTGTGTTACTTATGTATAGTAAGTGTGTTGCATATGTAGTATAAGTTTGTTGCTTATTTAATGTGTTTGTGTTACTTATGTAATATAAATTTGTGTTGCTTATTTAATGTGACTATGTTGTATATGTATTATAATTTATTGCATTATATTGTGTGTATTCACATTAAAGTGAGTATGTTGCTTATTTAAAGTGAGTGTGTTGCATATGTAGTATAAATTTAATTTGTTGCTTACTTGATGTATTTATGTTGCTTGTGTAGTAGAGATTTGTGTTGCTTATTTATTGTGACTGTGTTGCTTACGTAGTATAATTTTCTTGCATTATGCTGGGAGATTAGAATAGAAGTGGTCTATTTTTTTCATGAGTTAATTAATTATAGATTGTAGAAGATCATGGAAAAGATCTTTTGAAAATCCCATGTTAACTGTCTCTACATTTATGGTAATGGTCAATTTCTTTTGGACTAATTTATTCTTATTTAATATTAATCAGGTAATAAGTCATAATATGCAATCGTCTCATATGAGTCCACTCATTTGGGAGAGTACGTGAGGAGAAATCTTAATCGTTGAGCCATATTTTTAATGGTTCGATTTAAAGGTATTTTTTTAAACTCGCTAAAAAAGTATTTGAGTCATTTTGTTTTAAAAATGGAAACTGTTGGTTTTTCCGATTCAGGTATGTCACGTTTTCAAGTAAATGTGTGTATATAAGTAATCATTGCTCATTTTAACTTAGATTGCAATGTATAGTATAAGTTTGTTGTTTATTTAACATGTTTGTGTTGCTTATGTTATATAATTTTGTGTTGCTTATTTAATGTGATTGTGTTGTATGTGTATTATAAATTTGTTACATCATGTTGTGTGTATTCAGATTAACGTGAATACATTGCTTATTTAAAGTGAATGTATTGCATATGTAGTATAAGTTTGCGTTTTGTATAGTTATATTTTTAGCAAGTATTTGTATAATATTTTGCAGAATGTATTGGAAGGATGGATTGGGGAGAAAGATAGAAGGAGAGAGAATTTAGAGAGAGAATAATATTGTAACAACTTCTAATAATTCTTTCATTCATAGCGCAACACCAATATATTCCCTTGCATATACCATGGGACTACTAATTAAAATATCTAATAACAGTAATTTAAAACAACGAAATTCTTACTATGGGCTCAAGATCTTATATTAAAAACTCCATAAATAAAATTCTAAGTCATCAAGGCCCAAATTAGTTAAATGAGATTAACTTTAGCGAGTCCATGTCTTTTTCCGCTTGGGCGTGTTATTTAACCCAATTCTCTTTTTTAGGACAAAGACCACTTTTCTTCTCGCTTCTTCTAACATCATCTTTTCAACCCTAATCCCTCTTCTCTCGACATCTTCATTTTCTCTTAAGGTTCCTCCACTATTTTCTAGTGATTCCATTCATAGTATTCATCTTGTTCAAATAATACCCCCTTCGTTTGAAAGATCCTTGTCCCTAAGGATCAAAAGTTGGGAATTTCCTTCGAATAAAGGTAGATCTTCCCAAGAAGTAAAGTCATCACCGAGTCAAACCATTTAATCCGGATCCGTGCAACCTTTTCCCATTCCTAGTGATTTCCGATGTTCGAATACCTCCAAAGGTTCAATCTTGAGCTGTCGCCCATTCTTCATAGTTAGTAGAAGGAAGGAGTTGCAAAGGTAAGTGCTTGTAACTCACTTTCTTTTTAAGTAAGGAGACATGAAACACCAAATGGATGCAAGATCCTTCAATCAATTCCAATTTGTACGCCACCGTCTTATTTTCTCCAAAATTTTAGACAGTAACATAATATTTAGATGCAAATTTTAATTTTTTTTTTTGAAATTCCACTGAGTTTTGATGAAAAGGTTGGAGCTTGAGGTAAATCAAGTCTCCAACCTCAAAAAAACTCTCCTGTTTGTGTTGGTTTGCATAGACCCTCACTCTGTTCTGTACCTGTAGAAGGTTGTCCTTTGGAGTTTGAGAAAAACGTTGGCGTTCCCTCACAATATCCTTAGCCTCCTCATTAGCAATGTCCAAATAAGAGGAAAGTTGTTTTATACACAAATTCTACCAAAGGAAGCCAGTGAAACCATTTCTTTGGGGAAGTGTACACCATACAACGTAGATAAGCTTCTAAACACTGATTGAGTCTTTTAGTTTGACCATCCGACTAAGGATGATACGCTGAACTCATATCTAAATTTGTTCCTAGCAGCTTAAAGAGTTCCTTCCAAAAAGAATTGGTGAATACCTTATCTCTGTTAGTTACGATGCTAAGAGGATTACCATGTAGCTTGTAGTTTAAGAAAACCTTTGCAATCCCTTTGAGCTATGAAAAAAGTGAGATAGACCCACAAAATGAGCATATCTAGTGAATCTATCAATGATCACTAATATAGTTATTTTTTCAATAGAGTTGTGTATGCTTTCAATGAAATCCGTAGTGATATGAGTCGAAGCTTGCTCTGGGATAGGAAGAGGTTGTGATAAACTTGGATATAACCCGTTGTCAGGTTTGTTTCTAACACAAATATCACAACTCTTAACCCAATTGAGCACATCAGTCTTCATTTCCGCAAATAATACATTTTTAAGTCTCATATAAGTGCCATTGACCCCTAAGTGGCTACCTATAGAAGAATTGTGCATTTTAAAAAGGATTAATTCCCTGAGATGAGTGTCATTACCAATAGCCTTGTACATAATAATCCCCTTTATGAATTGTAAAATCTGGAAATGATTTAGGATCCAAGGTATTAGCTGCAATAAGGTTAGTGAAATAGGTGTCATGAATGCATCTCAATAAAACCCGATGCACCTCAGTGGGTGAATAGTGGTAAAAACTGAACAAATGTGGCCAGGAATTCCCTTTTGAATAGAGCATCAACAACACTATTTTCAGACCCCTTTTTGAACTAAACTTCATGATCAAAACCCAATAGTTTAGTCATCCATTTACGTTGCATTGTTGTAGCAATTTTTTCTGATCCAAAATAAACTTAAGAGACTGTTGGTCAGTCCTGATAATAAATATGTGCCCTCGCAAATAATGTCTCCATCTTTGTATAGCCATTATAATAGCTAAACGTTCACTCTCATAAGTAGAAAGTATTTGATTCCTAGGGCACAAAACCTTACTCGTGTAAGCAATGGGTCTCCCATGTTGCATGAGGACTGCACTCATTCCCTTACCACTTGCATCTATCTCAAGAACAAGTGGATGGAAAAAGTCGGGCAAGGCCAAAATAGGAGCTGAAGTCATTACAGATTTGAGATCAGCAAAAGCCTTTTCAGCTTTATTGTTCCATTGAAAAACGTTCTTCCTCAGTAGGTTGTTGAGTTGTGTAGTTAACATGCCATAACATTCATGAACTTTCTGTAGTAACCTGCCAATCCCAAAAAAAACCTTAATTATTTGACATTTGATGGAGATGGACCCTAAGTCATACTGGAAATTTTAGTTGGATCTGTGGCCACTCCTTGTGAAATAATGTGGCCCAAGAACTCAACCTTAAGTTGGCCAAACTGACACTTACTTTTTTGGCAAAAAGCTTATTTTCCCTTAAATAATGAGCACGGTTTGCAAATGTTCTAAATGATCGGCCCAAGTGGAGTTGTAAATCAAAATGTCATCAAAAAATACTAATACAAACTTCCTCAAAAAATCCCTGAAAACCTTATTCATTAATGATTGGTATATGGTGTTGGCATTGCAAAATCAAAAGGCATGATTAGAACTCATAATGATCATTATGATTCTTAAAAGTTGTTTAAAATATGTGATCTGCTTTCATTAAGACTTGGAAGTATGCAGAACGAAGATCAATCTTAGAAAATACTTATCACCGTGCAACTCATCCAAAAGCTCATCAATGACTGGAATAGGAATGTTGTGATTAAGAGTAAGGTTATTAAGATATCTATAATCTACAAAGTCTCCATAAACCATATTTCTTCTTGCCCAAGGCAACAGGAGCTACAAAAGGACTTTTGCTATCTTGTATAATACCAACAACCAACATATTTTGAACAATTTTTTTTCTGTCTCTTTTCTGATCATAGGAATCCCTATAGGCGTATTACTGTTTAGGAGAACTCCCAGGTTTTAGGAGGATTTGGTGTTCAACACCTCTACTAGGTGGGAGTCCTTCTAGCTCTTCAAAAATATACTAAACTGAGAGAATAGGGCAATGAGGGCATGATTGTCAGCAGAATCTTCTGATGGATGAGTGAGAACATAGAGCATTTCAATTTGATGTGAAAACTCACTGTGGATTAGTTCATATAAGGAGTGCCATGTGATCATTTTGCAATCAATTATATATGTGAGGCCTGGAGTATTACTCTTTTTCCCAACAAGGTGACAATGAATGGCATTTTATCATAATCCAATTCAATATGGGTACCAAGATTTAAGCCAATCGCCTCCCAATATTAAATCTCTACCCTCATTCTCTAGCAATCTCAAAGAATAGGTGAACTCATGACCCTACACCATTTAAAATTACTAGCTTTTTTAGAGCTAACCATTTTCTAGTCATTTGCTACCTTGACTAGTAAGGGTTTTGCTGGTTCAAGTAGACATCCCAATTTTCTAGCAGTAGCATCCTGAATAAAACTAAAGGCACTGCGAGAATCAATCAATATGTGAAGCCTGTGTGGGCCACACTCACCAAAGAGCCTCATCGTAGTAAGACCATCACCAGAAATGGCATTCAAGGTCATTTTCACCTCTTCCATCTGTTGAATATGGGGATTTGTTGTCTCCCCAACATCCTGGGAAGAATTGCAAATAGAAAATGCTTCTTCTTCCATCATGATCATGTAAGTGATTCAATTTTTACAACGGTGACCAAAGGATAAAGGTTTATCATAATTATAACAAAGGCCTTTTTCCCTTTTGAACATCCATTTCAGTGGCAGTGAGACGTTTAATAGGATTTTAGGTGTCTGGAAAACAAAAGGTTTAGGAGGCAATGCGTTTAATGGTTCACTTATTTTAAAAGTGGGGAGCGGGGGCTTTCAATGTTTAGTATCGCTTCTTGCCTAAATCAATTATTTTTCATAAAGTAGTGGCTCAAACATGGTAATAAATTCCTATACCCTGCTAAGCCCACTAATGAAACTAGCCACAAAATATTCCCGGAAAAATCAACATTGTTAATCAATAACATTCAAGCTTTAGGTTCATCAAACTTATCAACATAATCAATATAGGTACCAGTTTGCTTGAGCTTATTAACTCAACAATAAATTTAGATTTCTTGAGCTTCTCAAAACGGGCAGAAATGACATCCAAAAATTACTGCCAAGTGAGTATAGTAATTCTCAAAGCAAAATTTTGATACTATTGAGGTGCTTTAGCTTCAAACTGCATTTGACGCCAGAGTAACTTTTTAATGTCAGTAATATTGGGAATGAGCTTGAAATATCCAGTGCATTTAAGGATCCAAGAGCGGGAGTGAGTACCATGAAAATGAGAAAAGTCAAGCCTGGGGAGGGAACTGATTAACTGGACCCTGGGATGATCCACCGGTGGATAATTCCGGGGAGAATGTTAGGCCATGGAGTGAGAACCTTCAGTAGCAGAAGTAGGGTAAGGACCCCCAAGTATCGACTCCTCTTCTAACTATCATTTTCCCTAGTTTAAATTCAAATGTTGTAATTGAATATTAGCAAGTGTATTCCTAAGGTGTTCTCATTTACCATTATTACCCATAAAATGGTCATGCATTTCAGAAGTAATTCCAGAAATTTATTCTTGCACCTTTAGTTCTATTGCTTCATATTTCAATGCCTCTGTTTGTAACACTTGATGAATGCATTTTTGTGCCTCTTGCAGGTCCTTTAATCGAGTTCCATCCGTGATGGCCAAGGATTGTTGAATCGTGATACCAAATATTGTGTATAGTTATATCTTTAGTAAGTATTTGTATATATTTTGCAGAATATATTAGAACGATGGATTAGGGAGAAAGATAGAAGGAGAGAAGGAATTTAGAGAGAGAATAAAATTGTAACAAATTCTGATAATTCTTTTATTCCTAGCGCATCACCAGTACGTTCCCTTGCATACTTGGGACCACTAATTAAAGTATCTAATAAGAGTAATTTAAAACAACGACATGCTCACTATGGGGTCAAGCCCTTACATTAAAAACTCCATCAATAAAATTATAATTCTTTAATGCCCAATATAGTTAAATGATATTAACTTGAGCGGGTCCATGTGTTTCTCCGGCTGGGCAAAGTGTTATTTAGCCCAATTCCCTTTTCGGACAAAAATCCACCTTTTCTTTTGTTTTTTATAACATCAAATATTCAACCCTAATCCTCTTCTCTCGCCATCTTCATTTCTTCTAAAAGTTCCTCAAATATTTTTCAGTGAGTTGTTGATAATATTTATCTGTTCACAATATTTTATTATTTATTTAATTTGTTTATGTTGCTTATATAATGTAAATTAGTGTTGTTTATTTAATGTGTATGTGTTGCTTATTTAATTTGACTGTGTTCCATGTATAGTGTTGGGAAATTTATTGGTATAGATTTTGATGATGAATGTAAAACCTAGATTAGAAAGTTGGCACCCCATTCTTGTTGTATTTCAACTATATAATAGATAGAAAATATAAGCTGAGTAAAGAAGCAGCCAAGTTGAAGATTGCAGAAGTTGACTGAAGGATGCAGTGAAGATTCAGCTGAGTTGCAGCTGAGTATCGAAGAAGAGTATCAGTTAAGAAAAGAAGTTGTGTCTGTCAGCAGACTAACAACTTAGTCATCCCAGATATATGAAGAAGACTCAATAAAGGGGTAAAGTAGCTTACGGACTCGAAGAAAGCTGAAGAAGTCCGTTGGAATAAAAAGTCAAGGACTTACCCAAATGGTAAGGGGACAGACCTGTAATCTTAAAGTTGTCTTGCTGAAATGTGCAAGTAGCTGAGGAACCAATGGGATGTTCGCAGAAAACCTGTAGTGATTCAGGCAGCCTGCAGAGCATTAATTTAAGGAAGGGTCAACATCAAAAGCTTCACAACAAGACAAGCCAACGATCATGAAGTAAAGTTCAAAAAGTGTCTATATCTTCAACGAACACTTTTTCAAACTGTCGCTATAAAAAGGCTGAGAAATGTTTGTGAGAGAAAAACGCACAACGCAAGAGAAAATCTGAGCAAAGCAAGCAAGCAAAACACTCTCAAGCTATTCTATCTAATCCTCAAGCCTATTTTCAAAGTGAATCTATCCAACACACTCAGTGAAGGAAGAAAAACTTCAACCTGTTGAAGAGGAAAATTTGTTTTCAAGAACAAAGGGGTCTGCACATTCACGAAGTGAAGTTAATATAGTGAGGTTCAAGTTAGAACTGCATTGAATATATTGGAGGGCTACGTGATCAATAGCTCAGTCGAATCTGTTGAGTTGTTAACTCTCCTGTTGAGATTGAACTTAGCTGTCTGAAAGGACTAAGTTGTTTACTTGTGTAAAAACTCTGATTTAAGTTTAAAATCGAAAAATTGGTTAAGCCTATTCAATCCTCCCCTCCCCTCTTTCTAGACTTAACTTAATTAACACCCCTTGGGACCTACATGTAGTATATATTTATTGCATTAAGTTGTGTGTATTCGCATTAAAGTGAGTGTGTTGCTTATTTAAAGTGAATGTGTTGCATATGTAATGTACAATTATTGCTTATTTCATATATGTGTTGCATACTACAACATAAATGACATTAGATAACACAAATTTTGTAGCACTTTTTACATAAGGTACATATGTAACACATGTTTGTAACACTTTTTACATTACAATATTTATGTAACACTTTTGTAGCACTTTATCAATATGTAACACTTATATGTAACACTTTTTAAGTATCACTTTTTTTTTGTTATTTCTTTTGTAATGCAAATAGGTAACACTTTTATCGATATGTAACGCTTATATGTAACATTTTTATATAAGTAACACTTTTTAAGTATCACTTTATTTTTGTTATTTCTTTTGTAACGCAAATAGGTATCACTTTATTTAAGAAACACTCTTGGCAACACTATATTTTATTGATTGTAACACTTTTTAAGCTATATTTTAGTAACACGAAATTATATAACTATCATTAAATCATGTCAAAGATTTATTTAATTAATTGATGTCACCAAACCTAAAAATTGTAGATATCATGTACTCTGTTTTTTTAACTGAATTTTTGTTTTCTTTTTACAAAGTATTTTAGTTTTGCTTTTATTTTTTTATTTTTTACGAAGGCAATTAATTCTGTCTTAATACCGACGGAAAATGCGCATGTATATATTTTATTATTATTATTTAATTTTTAATTTTTACTAACGGGGACCAATTTCATCGTTAACCTTTTTTTTATATTTTTTTTACTTTTTTAAAAAAAATACCAATGAAAATTGATGTTGTCGGTAATTACTTAGGAATTTTTTCCATCGGTAAATTATTTTTTCGTTATTTTCTGTATTATTTATTTTTTTTACTGTTAGAACCTTTTTATCTGTCGATAAATTAATTTTATATTTTTATATATTTTTTATTTTTACCGATTGAATATTTATCAGTCGATAAATTTACTTTATATATTTTTTATATTTTAAATTTGTTGTGTCCTTAAATATTTAATATAATATGATTTTCAAACTATATACTATACAATATAAAATTCGATATATACAGGTATAATATAATTTAATACATATATTATAAAATATAATCTTTATTATATAAAATATATTATATATACATATAATATATATATATATGTGTGTGTGTGTGTGTGTGTGTATGTATATATATAAAACAAAGCAAAAGTTGTAATAAGAATCAACTTAGCTTAGTGGCAAATTGTCACTTCCACACATAACAGGTCGTGGGTTCGAATCTATTTGGTGGCAAAAAATAGTATTTCTACGAAGTGCTACAAAAAAAGTGTTACATAAGATTCATATAGAAGTATTTTTTTAAAGTGTTACAAAAAAGTGTTACATAAGATTCATATGTAACACTATAGAAATATTGCTTCAAAGTGTTACCAATAGAAAACTTAATGTAACACTTAGAAAAAGTGTTACTAGAAGCTAATAAAAGTGATACCTTAGACTATATGTAGCACGGGCAAGTGCAGCGCCATAAAAGTGCTATCTATTGTCTATAGTAACATTTTATGGCCATTAGGTAATATTTATTGAGTGTTACCTAATGTCATTTATGTTGTAGATTATTTCATGTGTGTGTTGCTTATGTAATGTAATTTTGTGTTGCTTTTTAATGTGACTGTGTTGCATATGAAGCATAATTTTATTGCATTTTGTTGTGTGTATTCAAATTTGTTCCATGTAACTACCGCCCATATTTTCCGCCGATATATCCGCCTATTTATCCGGTAATGGTCGATTTCATTTGGACTAATTTACCTTAGTATAAGTTAATTAGGTAATAAATCATAATTATGCTTGTTAAATATAGAAAATTCAAAAAATCAGATCTATAATTGGGATTAGTCCATATGAACTCACCATATGCAATGGTCTCATAGAACCTTAGCCACAGACACACACACGTACATATATATATATTAATATTATGCGATGAATGATAAATATATGTTTCATGCCATATGTTTCATTTTATAAGAAATGACACAATGTATTCAACACGTACGTATATAATACACTTGCGGTTTCAATATAATATTTGTATACCATCTAAGATTTTACTAGCTCAGTTGATTTATATTTAAAGTTTTAAGTTCTCTAACTAATTAACTCTATTGAATGTTGCACTGTTCCATTATTTAGGTATTTACTAATGAGCTGAATGTTAATTTTCTTTTTCCTAAAATACATATGGTGGCATCATAAGAAACTATGTATAAAATGGTAAAAGAGGAATTAGATATGAAAGTGGAGATCGTATTAAAGTTAATTACCATATTGATAGTGCATCAACAGCAACTTCTGCGTTCTTCAAATATCCAGCAAATAGGATTAGGGCGGTAAAGTACCACACCTCCAAGCTGCAGCATATATAGAAAATGAAGTAAAAAAAATTAATTACAGTTAATCATATAGTCCAAGAAGAAACTAATGGTCGTGATAAATTAAAAGTTTGTTTGCATTATAAGTTGTTACGTGGGCTGGTTTAACACTGGACGTCAGTGACCAAGTCCTAGAGATGATAAATAGTGGGCTAGCACTAAAGCCCAACAAGAGATTTCTCTGACCCAATAGAAAAACTATAAAATACAGCTAAAATCGTTGTAGCTAAAATTTACCGAAAAATCTGAAACTGTTGGTAAAATGTCTATAATATTTCTATATTGGTAAATTTAAAGGTGTTAATGGTTTGTTCATAATTGGTCAGTATAGTTTGAGAAAAAATAATATTTCTTTATTTTGCTAATATTCTATAGGTAGAGTAGGTCTCTTGCATGACCATCTTATGGATCCTCATCCATTAGACGGATCCCACGATCCTGATTCAAGTACGGGATATGTTAATTAAGAAAAATCATAATCTCTCTCTCCTCTTTCTTTTCCTCTACTCTCTCTCTCCTCCTTCTTTTCCTCTTCCTCCAATATGCTCTCTCTCTATCTCCATTTTACTTTCATCTTTCCTCTTCTCTCTCGCATGCTCTCTCTCTCTCTCTCTCTCTCTCTCTCTCTCTCTCTCTCTCTCTCTCTCTCTCTCTCTCTCTCTCTCGACACACACATCCATCCCCCAATTTAGATTTGGTTGTAGCACAAGTTTCTTCCTTTTTCGATTTAGACATCGATTTTTGGATTTTTTATTCTATATTAATACAAAATTGCAGAAAAATATTACTTACAATCATATTCAGCAAAAAAATAATATTTTATCTAAAACAAATTAGATACTTTTACTCTTAAACGTGTTGATTTAATTATGCCATATTTATTTTTCCTTCTTCATATAAGTGAATTCCTTATGTGATTATATTAAAAATCAGGATACTTTATCTAAAAAAAAGACACTTTTACTCATAAAAGAGTTATTTTACCTCTATCACAATTTGTCATAGGAAAAAGAAATAAATTAAAACTTCATAAAATGAAATGTTTGACTTTCACTCTCCCAATTAGTTATTTATCAAAATCTTTTATAAAAGTTATTGGATTATTCATTAAATAATTTTTTGATGGGTCCTACCATTACCGCTTAAAATCTTTTCTCCTAACAGTCATGGCTTAAGGTCAAACAATTAGCGGGCTTATAAAGTTGTTTCTGCCTAGCTCCATCCAATGTACAACAACAAAGGTGTCCTTTTATTTTAAATTTTTTTGTTGAATATCAAGGGAAGCCATGGACAGGGAGAGAGGTAGAAAAAGACAGGAGGATGTAAAAACCAAGAAAAAATGGGAAGAAAGAAAAATAAGAGACGAGAGAGAGAGGCAGAAAAAGATGAGAGGAAAAAAAGGTGGGCAAAAGAAAGAACGAGAAAAAAATAAAAAAAATCATAAAAACCTAAAAAAAGGTCAGATGGGTTGGCAGGGCGGGAGCGACCCGTCTTACGAAAATGATCCATAAGACGGTCCTATATAATTTTTTATTTTGCAGGTAACTGTAAAATTTAGCGACAAATTATTTATGTCAGCAGATCTGCCACTAAACTGTATCTTTTTTTCATAATGAATAAGAGCATCACTCGGGGAAAGAGGGCGCGTAAGAAACCACGCTGGATCGAGGACTTTGTGCAAGAGGAAGGTCGTGAAGAGATTCGTGGAGTGCAAGGGTAGCCTTATTGGAAATATTGTAGATATTTTCGGGTGAATGAGAAATTGGTACCAAAAGGTTTGACTGTTCATTGAAACTATTCGGATTGAAAAGGTTTCACCGAATAGTTGTGTTGTTTCATTTGAAACCAATGGACGTGTCTGTTCGGATAAATAGACATGTCCGTTCGAACAAGTTGTGTTGTTTCACTTGTGACTTTTGGTAATCTATATATATCCCATGAATCTGCAGATTATTAATGAGCATTAACATATTCATTTTGCATAAAAACACAATCATACATTCTGTCATATTTCCCCATAAAAGAGAGAGTACAAAACATTCGAAGTTTGCCGTCTCTTGTTGTTTAGAGTGCTACTACAGCAAGAGGAATCTTGGGAGACGTTTGCTATTCAACCGTGGGCACCGTAGCGGGGCAATTCGTCTTAAAGACATAGAGTCGAACTCTAGCCTCGGTCTAATTTTCTGCATTTTCTATAATTTCATTTTCGGGAATGCAAGTAAGTTTTCTGATTTAATTTCGGAATATAATACCGCACGTGATAAATCCCCAACAATTTAAGACGAATTCCATCCGCTCTCTTACGTGCATATTATATTCGGTAAGTTTTGTGTTCGACCTTTCTCATGCGTGTTTGCCAACAACGTAACCTGCAAGATTGTGCTTTATGTCACATTGTCACTTTTTTTGATTGGTTTACACACACTTGAATGTGTTTTATATTGTTTGTATGCTTTGTCTATAAGTTTGGCAGATTATATTGTTTTTATATATAAACATATCCATTTTCATATTAAGTTTGTAATTTGGAATTGAAAGACTGTGCGTTGAGTGTCTTTCTGAAACTTTAATTTGAAAGTATATCTGATTCATAACTAGTTGTCATGTTTCTGGTATTTTGATTGGTATATGCATAGTTGTGCGTTTAGAAATTTGAAAGAGTACTTTATTATGTTTGTTGTGGGCTGATTCACTGCCTTGAATTTTTTTTAAACCAAATCTTATTAGTTTATGTCATTCGTAATCTGAATCACTGAATGTGATGTATGTTTCTTTACTTGCAAACTGGAATGTGTTTTAGACACTGTATAATTTCTGTTAATACCATCAAGTGTTAAATATTTGGACATGGAATTTCTGGTTCTATGTTGATCTACCAATTGAGTATATGCTTATAATATATACATACGTGTCTGCTTGATGAGAATTTGTCAGATACATATAAATATTCAGGATATATTGAGTTTGCATTTTCATGATTAAATCTTGTTATATCCATATATACGTGGAAGTTTAGAAAGTTGGTTTTTGAGATTAATAACTTTCTGTCACTTGAGATTTATTTTGACAGCAAAATCAGAAAAATTGCTTTATCTGGAGCATATGGTTGGTTCATGATTAGTTTCATTATTTTAATCCCTTAATATTAGTATATTTATTTTGGGATTTCAAATTTCATGATTATATTATTTATCTCACGATGCTGAGTTTGGGCTTGTTAAAGCCAACGTGGTTGAATCCAGTTCCAAAGAGAAAAGGAAATGATTCTAATGTGGGGAACGGTTACCTTTTTTAGATTTAATTCACAGTGAAATATGTGATTTGAATTTTGTGCAAACAAGATCCGGTAAAAAGTATTTTATTACTTTTATAGACTCGACACGTTAACATGAATGTTATAAATTGGTGAATATGAAATTATTACCAAATGTGAAATTGGATTCACAATATTAATGTGGGATTCCATGTTGGGATACTGTGATAGACAATCAACTATAGGCAGGGCACAAAGTGCCAACTTGAGTGTTGTGACAATTTTGTGTCATGATAGCTTGGGTGTTATGATACCTTGAGTGTCATGATAAATTTATTTCTATGACATTTTGAGTGTCATAAACGTGTGAAGAATACATGAGCAAATCTAAATGTCCTTGTATGAGGAATATGATTTAGCGTCCCATTGTGAGGGAGCACATGTCAAGTTAACTCTACCTAAAATATGGTGAATGTATACAACTGAGTCCTTTAGCCCTCTGGGGAAATTCTTTGGCATTTTGTGTAGGCATTGAACTGTTTGTCAGTTGGCGATATAGTCACAGTTGAACTTTGTGAGAAATAACAATTGTTAGATTGGTAATTCTCAAAGTTGACCTTGGTGCACAATGTGAGGGTGATGAGTTTTGCCTCAAATGTGGGGGTGTTTTGTAAATATAAATTTACCTCAGTCTTGACAAAGATTGACCCCAATAACTGCAGAGTCAAAGAAATACAAGTTTCTTTGAGAGGTATCCTTGTATTTCTTGGATATGTATCCTTAGAAAAGAGGATATGAGTCAATTAACATTGACATGGTTGATTGATAGCTAAAAACGGTCACATGTGATTTCTCATGAAGAAGTGCATCTTTTAGTGTACTCTTTAGTGTTGCAACAGTGCACACATTGAGGTACGAAGGAAATGTGTAGAAAAAGGCCTTAAAGGCTAAACCTTATCAAGGTAGGCCCAAAATGGATTGTTGTACCGAACTTGAAGGGAACATGTACAATTATTAAATTATTATATATATATAATGACAAACGATAAAGTCAAACGAATCTCTTCCTAAAAAGAGATGACTTATTGACAGTAGTGTATATGAGCTTAAGGTGTTATAAAGCCACATTGACATTGAAGGGCTTGAAAGTCCACCGGTGGCACTTATGTCAATTTGAAGTGGTTACACATGCTCAGGGATTATATGCTCAAATATGTAAAGATATTGATCTCAAACTTGCGCGCAATTGGATTGAAGTGGAGATCAAATACCAATTATCGAAGAGAATGGGATTGAAGCCTATTTGTAATGGTAACCCAACCATGATGACTGGAGATCCCAAGAACTTGGTTCAATGGGACAATAAGTTATAAAGATTCAGTTAAGCACTTAGGATAAAATTCTTACCCATTCCTATGATTAAAAGTGCTTTCTGCAGAAGTATGTAAGGTTAAGTTCAACTTTTAATGATTCCTATAGCTTGGTTAAACCAAGTGGGGTATGGCAGAATACTCTTAATAGGAGGTCACCTATGTAAGTGTGAAGTAGGGCCGCTTCTATGAGAATCATGAGGCTTGAATTCTCTAAAACACTTATGAAACCCAAGGTTGTTCAGGGCCAAAATGAACACAACCATGACAACTGGAAATGTTAGGGAGGTTATTGTGTGGGTGTTGTTGTCTTGGTTTACACCAACGGCCGAACAGATTCAAGACATCATGTTCAGCGATTAGCCAAGTAAACTGAGATAGTACTCCACTAAGGAAGGTTCAAAACCAGAAGCTACCTCTCCTGATGCAATAACTTTCCGTTTGTACTCTCTTTAGTGTCTGCATTTATATATGCATTTGCATTGATTCACGTAATTTCTCATTCATGTGGGGATTGTTGGAAATATTATAGATATTTCCGGGTGAATGAGAAATTGGTACCAAAAGGTGTGACTGTTCATTGAAACTATTCAGATTGAAAAGGTTTAACCGAATAGTTGTGTTGTTTTGTTTGAAACCAATGGACGTGTCTGTTTGGATAAATAGACATGTCCGTTCGAACAAGTTGTGTTGTTTCACTTGTGACTTTTGGTAATCTATATATATCCCATGAATCTGCAGAATATTGATGAGCATTAGCATATTCACTTTACATAAAAACACAAGCATACATTATGTCATATTTTCCCGTAAAAGATAGAGTACAAAACATTCGAAGTTCGCCATCTCTTGTTGTTTGGAGTGTTACTACAACAAGAGGAGACCGTTGTATCTTGGGAGACGTTTGCTATACAACCATGGGCATCGTAGTGGGGCAATTCGTCTTAAAGACATAGAGTCGAACTCTAGCCTCGATATTTCGATTTTTTATTGTTACTCTGCTCAATTGTTTTCAGCCATTCGGTATACACCATCCAATTTTTCTAACAAGCCTTTCAATTATTTTTGTTTGGTTCATGTGAATTCTATTATGGGTAGAAAAATTGCAAAAATGAAAATGATGATGTACGGGAATTGTTATGTAATCTGAGAAAGTGCTTTTGTCTAGAGTGGGCAATGACTCAAAGATTGCAAACAATACAAATTCCCTTGAATTCGTATTATTTGGTGCTCTCTTTGAGAGTGTGGGGGACGAGGAATGAAGAGATCGCTGAAATTTCGTAAAAATAGAAATGATGACTTTTTTTTTAGTATAATAAAGATTAGATGTGATTGGTGATTCAAAAAATAAGAGATAGCGAATAATGTATTTATGATATAACTATATAATAATTTTAGTTGATATGCTATTTATTTTTTTGTTTAAATGATAAATAGATGTGACTGATTATTTGGAAATTGAGAATGAGTGAATAGTGCTTTTTTTTTAAAAAAAAAAAATAAATTTACGAGCAATTACACCATGAAAACTTTTATCCGGAAAGTAGAAGGGAGAAAAATCTTCTCACTCTTGTCTCTAATATTTTATGACTGATACTATTTATGTTATAGTGTATTTGTATTCGATAATGATATTAAGGATATGGGAACATTGAGAATGAGATAGTAGTTTAGTGGCCAAAAATTGTCATGCCAGGCTAGAGGTATGTTATTAGATTCTCACCACCCCTCCTCTCCCCGGGTTTCTACTCAAAAAGAAAAGAAAAAAAAGAGGGATATAGGAATATTTCACTAAAACTCTAAGCCAAGAATTGCTTTATTAAAATAGGAAAAATAGTTTTTTGTGTTCATGTAACTTGGACTATAGAGATTTAACTCTCTAATTAGTCACCTTTAAATTTTGATGAAATATCTTTTTAAATACACACACACACACACACATATATATATATATATATATATATATATATATATATATATATGAATATGATCAAATGAGACCACATAATTAGAGTGAGACAAAGTGTGGACTAATCCCGCCACAAATCGTAATTTTAGATGGTTGAGATTTATTCAATTTAATAATCATTTCAATTTTTTTAAACCACGAAAAAGGCAATATTGTAATTGTATAATTAGACACAACACAATTTCGGTTCAAGTAAAGGCAAAACGCAACAAACCATGGCTCTTCGAGATGAGCAAAAAACCAAAGTTTATTGGGAAGGGAGCGTCTTCCCTGGATTAAGCGAATTGCTGACTCGCAAAATGGCGGAGGATGGTTACCCTGGAATCGAGGTTCGAGTCCTGTCGATGCATATCGAGATCATTTTCCGACCTATGCGATATCATTATCTGAGTTAATGGGAACGTACAAAGGAAAAAAATGGATGAAAAAGGATAGAGCCATGTTGAAGCAGGACAATTGTTGTCATATTATGAGAGTATACTATTGAGTTACGGGGAAGACTGATTCATGTTCATGATTGTTGTGATCGTCATCATGATTCATGAGTCTGTTATATAGAATTCTATTTCGTAATTTATTCTCTTGTTGCGAAATTGATTATTAGGATTTTGATGAACGAACAATGATTCGCGTTTGGATTAAGTCATATTCGGGAATATTTGACATTTGCAATGAATTTGGATTTGAATTTGAATTTATTAATTGCGTTATATTAATTGAGGCGGAAGAGATAGTGAAGGAAGGTTTCGAGGCAGCGGACAAGGGGATCGTGGTTAAGCTTTCACGTATTTTTCGGTGATGGTGATTAAGCTTTTGTTAATGGAGGTTCTAGGTTTTTTCTAGGTGAAGAAGATGGATTAATATGTTTGATGTATACTTATATTTTAGTAGGTTACTGTATACTTATATAATTTCGATGTATACTTATATGTGTTTTGTTGTATAAGTAGTTAATTTTTGACGTAATGTATTTATGTTGATGTATACTTATGTTTTTTGTTGTATACTTATGTTTTTTTTGCTGTATACTTATATGTGTTTTGTTGTACACTTATATTTTTGTTTAACAATCGTAATATGCAGTACAAATATATTAAATATACAACATAATAGTGTTAAATATACATTAAATATATGTTAAATATACAGTACAATAATGAGCTTGATTTTCTATCTCTTTATAACTGATTTACTTAATCCACAGTCCCCACATGTTGATGAGCGTGATTCTCTCTCTCTCTCTCTCTCTCTCTCTCTCTCTCTCTATATATATATATATATATATATATATAACTGATTCATTGATTCACAGTCCCTACATGTTTTTGTTTGACCATTTTAATATGCAATAAAATTATGTTAAACATACAGTAAAATAGTGTTAAATAAACAACAAATCACTGATAAATGTACAACATACTGCATGACAGAGCACATGCGGGATTTTCTCTCTCCAGCGCGATTTTCTCTCTCCCCACGTGATTTTCTCTCTCCTAATAACTGATTCCATATTTGGATGGTCCCCCACATGATTAATTTGACAATTATACCCTTATTTTGATTTAATTAAATATTTAATGTAATTTTAACCCCTATTTATCTTAGCCATTGATATAGATAAAGGAGGGTTGAGATTAGTCCACATTGTCTCACTATAATATGTGGTCTCATTGTATCCTCCCCTATATATATATATATATATCATAGAGTATCTCACTTATGATCTTAGTCAACTCAAATCATTTAATTTATTTGCTATTACTTACCCTACGACATGAATAATAAATACATAATTTCAGCATTGGATACCTATTGATTAACCTGACAAGTAAACACAAAAACATGTAGTGCATTTAATTACAATATAATAATTATTTAGAAAAATGACTCACCAGAGCATCACCGCTGATGCCACCGATAACCTCACAAAACCCCATAGATTTTGAAATGCCTTCCATGAAAACCCGGTCCAGGCTTTGTCACAAGCACCGCTGATTATATAAATCATCTGCGCCACCACCAAGAACCACCACGATGCGTTAAGTACGATTGCACCGCCAGCCATTCCCCACCCGAGTTTCAGCATCAGCAGCCAACTGAACAGTACGTGCAACGCAAACGCTACGGCGGAAATCACAGCCATTGCAATCATCTTGCTCTGAGCTTGCAAGAACTTGGCGATCGGAAAATACAAGGCGTAGGCATAGAGCTGAGGGATCATCCACAGCGAATATTTCCCAGCGAGTCGAGATATATCATCCGACTGGCCGAGTAATAGCAATAGTGGTTCAGCGAATATGTACATAAACATTAGCAGAAAACTGGTTGAGAGAAGAATAACAAATGATCTCTGCATGTACACGCCCAGCATGTCCATCTGCTTGGCTCCGTACGCCTGACCACATAGGGTTTCCAGTGCACTTCCCATTCCCAACTGTTCAAATATGATTATCACAAAATCAAAAACTTGATCTACCAAATAATTCACCGAAAATTTCGAGGAGAGTTAGTTTAACCGATACTTTTTTGTCAAAATATGGCTAAATTATATGTTTGGAAAACATGGCTAAAATAATATCGACTTGCGTAAAATGGCTAAAGTACAGGCCTATATGCACAAATCACTCCACAAATGTTTTTTAGAAGAATATATAGCGAATAAAATAGAAAAAAAGATATGTTTAACATTTTCAATTATGTTAACGAGGAGAATGATACCATGACGCCAAGGCATAAGCCGGAGATGACACTGTTCTCCATGGTGAAAGCGGCGAGATCTAGGGTTCCGACATGTCCGGCGAAGGTTTGAGTGATGGCACCGAGGGAGTACTGGAAAATTGAAGTCAAAATAGCGGGGCCCGCTAAATGCCAGAGCTTGCTCGACTCCTTTTTGTATGCCGAAAAGAAGCCAGCGGCACCGGTGATCGGAGGAATGTCGTCCTCGCCGACGACGAAAGATGAAAAAAATGAATGGTTTGATAATAGTTGAACCGTATAATTTCCGCTTAATGAAATTATCTCCGATGGTTGTTCTTCATGATCTTCTGCGTGTACAAGAAGCGGCTGCTTGTAATTATCCTCCATTTTATGATTTTATCCCACACACAAACACACAGAGTGAACTTATATAGAAGGGAGGTAATTATTGGTAGTTTTGCATAATATGATGGGTGGTCTTTGTGGATCGACGGGAGATACAATTATGTATGAGCTTCGATCTTGATTTATACAACTTGATCTATATAGGTTCTAGTGTTTCGTTTTATTTTATTTTTTTTTTTTATGACTTTTTAGGGTAATTATTGACCTAACTTGTGTTGACTAGTGTTGGATTTTCTGTGCTAAATGCAAGGACTGATTAAAAAATGTTGGGTCAGTACTGTGGATCTTTTATTTCATTTTGTGGGTGGTAGTTGGTGATATGTGGACCATCAATGTTAATACTACTCGCCCATGGCCATTTATAATATGACACAAGTAGGATTTTTTAAAATTTAATATAGTACTATTAGATACTCGGAACGCAGAAGTCATTTTTGTCCAAGTTCAATTAGCATTTCAATATATAATTACACTATTGTGAAAAATCAGTCATTTCCCTTTTAAATAATTAGCACGAGAAAAGGTATCTTTTGTTTGTTCAAAAGATTATGACAGCAACCAGGTGGCTTAGCCCACCTGGCCACCACAAACAATTGTGGGGTGGAGGTCAGGGGTTCAAATCCCTGCTCCATCAAATTGTTTGTGGGGTGGAGGTAAGGTGTTCCTATCCCTACTCCATCAAATTGCTCCCCGGGGCATATGCGAGCTGGTGAAGATTTGGTGGGAACTCATACTGAATAACATCCGTGTGGGTTCGATTCGGGGAGAGATCGTTATTAGTAGATTGGGGGGTCGAACATAAATTGTTCTCTTTACCTGGGAGGATCTGGTTGTACGTCAATGAGGAGCCGGAGCTGTTGTCCTCAGGCATAGTCAGGCGTAAGCCTGGAAGCTGAGTTATCAAAAAAAAAAAAAAAAAAAAGATTATGACAGCTTATTAAAGAAGTGTAAAATATCTTATGGCTAGCACGTGAAATACGCCGTTCATATACTTTTCTAACTATTGGGTATTATGGCTAACGATACGAGAGAGATCACATCTCATAGTCCACTTTGTCTGTTTTACTATCTATTTTATATATTGGATGAAAAATTTGTATACAATTATGACATCATCTTCTATACGTGTTGCTATCCAAGTAGGTACAATTCAACTCCATTATGATTGTGATATGTATCTCATTTTGAGTGTATTTGTTGAAAAAAAATATATATGCATATGCATGATGGGACACCTGACAAAATCACAAGAGAGTTAGGTTGTACCCACTTGGGTAGCATCACATTGCCTGGGTATTACAAGAAATCGTTAACAGTGGACGTCATGTTCACATCTACTAATTATGATAAGATAATATTATGTTGAATTCAAATAGATAACAGTGAATTTAATAAATTAATGAATTAGTATTTTCAAATAAATAGTCCTTAATATAATAAGTTCATAATTTATTGATATAATTAATAAATGTAAAGATTATCATGGTGTATCACATTTGTTAATTTAATAAATGGATGTTTGTCGTTACTTTATTTTGTGGATTTTCTCAATGAGTAAGTCTCATATAAGACCGTCTCACGGATTTAAATATGTGAGATAGATCCAACTTATTTTATAAATTAAAACCCAATCCAATTTTAAATGGGTTAGCTAATACGTGTCATTTTAGAACATGTCTCACGAAAATAATCCGCGAGACCGTCTCATATGAGTTTTTGTCTTTGTGAATTGATTGGAACCCTTTTGTCTAATGAAACCAATTCGTAAGAATTAATATAATAATTATAGTTTTTTTTGAAGGCATATAATAATTATAGTTGAGTGGAAAAGAAGAAAAAACCTGCCCGGCCTCTGACCTTGAAATATGTGGGCGTTCTTTGGCAATTGCTAAGATTAATTATTACCACTATATTTCAAATGGAGGTAAAGCTAAGGCCCCATATTCAGTGAAGGAACCAGCAAATAAAGACTAGGGGGAAGAATTTGTTTTTCTTGAAACTAATAGATAAATATGTAAATTTTGTTTTTTAGGGGAAAATTTCATAAAATTTAGTGATTTTATACAAATATTTATATTAATTAGGAAAAATTTTGCAGTTGAGGGGGGCGGTCACCGCTGCAAGCCCCCCACTGGGTCGGCCTTTGTCCATATTATAAATTGTTATGATGTATAAATAGGTTTACGCTTAGTTACATAATTTGTCCTATAATAAGGGGCTTGTGCTTTTTGTCCTTTTATTTTTTAAATGGTAATTTAGGATTTTATTTAAGAAAAAAAATCGACACATTGAGAATTTTGGCCAGAAAGTTAAAAATTTGGTGATATTCCTGATGTGTCTGCCACCTCAGCAACCAAATTAGGGATTTCTGATTTTCTGGTCAAATTAGATGAATAGGATGCTTAGCTAGTCAGCTACCAACGTGAAATTAATTGTCTTTCATTTGATTTAATTTTTATTTTAATATTCAAACATATCAATAAACTTAAAAAAAATTCTATTTTCCCTCTTCATCATCTTTAACAAAATCTGATTTGGATCAGGGATTACCCTCGGGTCTTGGTCTCTCGGATAATCATGTTCGAGATAGGAGATCCTAAAAGAAGGAACGCACAATGGCTAGTTGAAGGGGTCCCGGCTAAGACCCTCTGATGTCTAAGTTAGATCGAGATCAGGGGTTATAGAGAAGGTGAACAATAAACGTAGAAAGTAAAAGTGAATAGTGAATAGTTACCAATATTGAACTCTTTTGTAGCAATGTATTTATAGACTTTCCTGACATATGTGAGGATTCTGGTTGCGCCAAGTGTAATCATCTGGAGGGTAAGGTTGTACTTGACTGTCAGAAAGATCAACGGTTCTCCTATCGGGTCAAGTCTCTATCGCCAGTCGGGTCGGTTTAGTGACCTATGCCCAAGACAAAGACCTATTGTGGTTTATTTAATCAAAACCTCACTGCCTTCATCATAGACCCTTCAGTAAATCCAGTTAAGTAGAATAAGCGGAACTTCCTTGCGAAAAGGAACAAAATAATAGAGGGTGAGGTCAACAAGTTGCTCCGTGCATGATACATTGTTGAGGTACAATCCAATGATTGGCTCTCTCATGTCGTCATAGTGCCAAAGACAGAAGGGAAGTATAGGATGTGTATAGACTTCATAGATTTAAATAAAGCTTGCTCCAAAGACCCATACCCGCTCCCTCGGATCGATCTGATGGTGGATTCACCAGCCGAGTGCGCATTGCTAAGTATGATGTGTATCAGGGGTATCATCGAATTTCAATGTCTGAAGAAGACAGAGAGAAAACTTCTTTCATAACAGATACATGAGGATATTGCTATAAACTCATGCCTTTTGGACTTAAGAATGCAGGTGCAACTTACCTAAAACTTCTTAATATGATGATCAAAGACATAATTGGAGCAACTATGGAGGTATACATGGATGATATGTTAGTAAAAAGTGAGCGCGATAAGGATCACCTCAGCCACCTTGCAGAATCCTTTTCCGTGTTTGAGGAGGTACAAGATGAAGCTTAACCCGGCGAAATGCACGTTTGGGGTCAGAGATGGAAAATTGCTGGGTTATTTAGTTAATGAGAGAAGGATAGAAGCAAACCCCGAAAAAAGCATTGCAGTGCTCCAGATGTCAGAACCAAAGAACATCAAAGAGGTCCAAAAGTTGAAAGGAATGGTGGCATCATTAAACCTGTTCATTTCTAGGTCGAAAGATTGTAGCCTTCCGTTCTTCAACAGACTAAAAAATATGAATTTTTTTGAGTGGACAGAACAATGCGAAAAAATGTTTCAAGAGCTCAAGTAGTACCTTACCTCTCATCCTCTACTCGCGAAGCCAATTAAAGGGGAACCTCTTTATCTATACCTTGAAGTGTCACCTTATGCGGTGAGCTTTATTTTGGTTATGGAAAATATGGGTGCTCACAAACCAGTGTACTACGTAAGCCAGGTCCTTTAGGGAGATGAGGAAAGGTATTTGGAGTCGAGAAATTGGCATTGGCTTTGGTAATTTCAGATCAAAAGCTACATCCATATTTCCAGTCACACAAGATCATAGTTTTGACCAACAACTCCTTAAGTTGATCTTGGGAAAGCCGGACTTGTCGGGTCATTTGATTAAATGGTTAGTGGAACTTGGCGAATTTGATATCAAATATCGGGAAAGAACAACCATAAAAGCGCATGTCCTAGCATATTTCTTTATATAAATGGTTAATCCCATAGAGCCAATATCGAAAATGTGGATGCTCCATGTGGACGAATCCGCAGTGGTGTCTAAGGGAGGGTCCGAAATTCTACTCCAAGGACCAAATAACCAGGAGTTAGAAATAACACTGAAATTAGAATTTGATGTCATCAACAATGTGGTAGAGTACGAGGCTTTGATAGCTGGTATAAAGTTAGCTTTGAAATTTCAAGTGAAGAAGCTAGTAGCTTATACAGATTTGTAGTTAGTGGCAATGCAGGTCCAAGGAGGCTATGGGGCTAAGGAAAAAACGATGGTGGCCTATTTGGACCGAGTTAAATAGTTGGTGGAGGAATTTGAATAATTCCAGCTCAATCAGGTCCCGAGGTCGGAAAACGAGCGTGTCGATGCGCTGACCAGGTTTGCAAGTAGTGTGTCAGGGGTAACCTCCAGGAAAGTAGTCATTATAAAGTTAGAATGCCCTCAGATTGGATCTGAGAAAGACCCAAATTGACCTATGCCCAACAGTAGGATTGGTTCTTTGAACCTCATACTCCGGGAGTTGGATGGAGGATATATGTGGTTACCTAGTGGAGGGACGCCTGCCCAAGGATCCGGTGGAGGCAAGACGTTTGCGTGTTAGAATATCCCACTTTTGTTTCTACGAGGGGGACCTTTACAGGAAATAATGACTGGAATGTTTGACTCCCGAGAGAGCCATTTACGTGATGCAGGATATCCATGAAGGAAATTGTGGGAATTCTTCTGGAGGGAGATCGCTAGATTAGAAGGGCATGCACCAAGGATATTTTTGGCGAACTTTGGCTAAGGACACCATGGAGTACGTTAAAAGATGCAAAAAATGCCAGATTTACTCGAATCTACCTCACCAACCGGCGACCCCAATGACCTCGATCCCCATTACTTGCCCATTTGATTAATGGGGAATCGACATCTTGGGGCCTTTCCCACATTCCAAAGCACAAAAAAGTTTACCATCATGGATGTGGAATATTTTTCTAAATGGATAGAAGTCGAAGTCCTAGCCAAGATCACAAAATCAAAAGTTATGAATTTTTTGCGGAAAAATATTGTGTGTAGGTTTGGGGTCCCGCGTGTCTAGATCTCGGATAATGGAACCCAATTTTAGGGAAAAAAGATAATGGCATGGTGTAAGGAAATGAAGATACAACAAAACTTCACCTCAGTGGGAAATTTCAAGCTAACGGATAAACCAAAGTCGCTAATCGGATTATTCTTCCATACCTCAAAATGCGGCTTGAAGGAGCCAAAACTTATTGGGTGGATGAGGTTACACCCCTGTTATGGGCTTATAGAACAACCCCGAAGACCTTGACAAGAGAGACTCCTTT
Organism: Rehmannia glutinosa; assembly: GCA_016081115.2. NCBI lineage: Eukaryota > Viridiplantae > Streptophyta > Magnoliopsida > Lamiales > Orobanchaceae > Rehmannia > Rehmannia glutinosa. Next base: position 194,305 of record JABTTQ020000475.1, read on the forward strand.
TTTGTTTTGTGCATTGTTCCGAAGAAGTGATACCCACAGAAATCAGACAACCCACTCATAGGGTCGAAGGGTATGAGGTGGAAGTAAACCAGAAAAGCGGAGAGGTGGATCTGGATATCATTGAGGAGAAAAGAGAAAATGCTTACGGAAGGATCTTACTGGCAAAGGCAAAAATGATGAATGATTATAATAAGAAGGTTAAGAGGAGAAATTTCCAGGTAGGGGACCTCGTCCTGAAAAGATAGAGGTTTCCACACACGTGGGAAAGTTGCACCCCAACCAGGAAGGCCCGTTCAGGGCGGTTCGTGTTTTGGAGAAGAGAGCTTACCGATTAGAAGATCTACAAGGCAAGGAGCTCCCTAGGCCATGGAACTCTCAAAACTTGCGAAGGTTTTATGCCTAATGTGGATAGTTTTTTTCTTTCTTTCCTTTTTGTTTAGTAATTAGGGGTGATGAGTAGCCATATAATTGCTAATGATCCTTACAACCCCATGTTTTGTTTAGAAGAGGTAAGAATATATGACCCAATATGTTATAGCTCATTATGGGCACCTTTTGTTTAAAAATTAGGGATAGGAAAAGCATGTGGTTGCTAGATCCTTATGTTAATCCTGTATTTTGTTAAGAAATGGAGATCGGATATATGATTCCATTTATCGTAACCAAGTCCATGTATCAGATTATGGTAAATAAGATGGTTACATTGTATCTTATTGTGATTAATTAAAGAGGTGGGTTCTGAAAAACCCCAAAGGTTATAGAGACCTTGGAGATTTCTTGAAAAGTTTGAAGGCCATAAAGACCTCGAGACTTAAAAGTCCTTAGGATCCAAAAGCCTCAAGCCCAAGCTCAATAGGTCCTAGAGACCTCGAAGCTTGATGCAATAACGGAGGTCCAAAGGACCCAAAATCGCAAGTCCGGAGGTCCTCGAGACATCGAGACTCAAGCAAAGATTCTAAAGGGCTCAGAGACTCATGGATTCTTAAAGATCCCAGAAATATTTAAGGATCTACAAGGGTCTCAAGACCTCAAAAATAATGAAACAAAAATAAAAGCGAATTACCAGAAGTTAGAAATGGAAATGTAAATTACTTGTAATGAGAAAAAAATTATAATCTCAAGTACAAGCATCTCAAATAACTTTTGGTTAGTAGCAGTAGTTGGGGGATATCCACCCCTACAAAATAGACCTCAAACATTAGGGAATAACTGATTGGTATGTGTTTTGCATGTATTTTCGGCTTAATTTGGGTTAGAATAAGTTAATATACATGCATTACTTGAGTGAAATGGGCTTTATTTCTATTTTGTGGAAAAGGTATTAAGCTTGGCTCGTTTTTTAGGAATTGAGTGATATTTGTAGCATTTTGGCGATAAATCGGAGCATTGCGGTAAAGGACTGTTAATCTGTGAAGTAATGTACAATGTTTGGAGTTGAATTGAGAAGAAGTCAGATGAACCGGGCGAGAAATGGAAAGAAACGATCCAATATCAGTTCCGGCAGGTGTGCACGGGCAGGGCGTGCGTCCATAGCACGACCCGTGCGCTACCTAGGATTGAGACTCATCCCATAGCATGACGCACGGGCTGGTCGTGCGTGATGCACATGGCCCGTGCGTCCCTTCACCACAAGAAATTCCCATACGGCATTACGCAAGGGCTGGGCATGCGCTAGGCGCACGGCCCGTGCGTCTGTGCCGGAAAAATAGAGTTTGACAGTTTTAACTAAGTTTTGACCCAAACGGAGTATAAATAGAGACGAGGTGGCCAGAAACGAGGGGAGGCTGACTTTTACCCTAGAACACAGAGAAAAGAGCAACCTTCTACTGAAGGATTGGGGTGATTGATCGAGGTCACAACCGCGCGCTTGAGGATTGAAGATAGATCGAGAGATCATCAACATCCCTGAGTTTTCTCATGCCATCGTATCATTTACTTTCGATTAGTTAGATATGAACTTGAATAATTTATCTATGGATTATTTATTTTCTATGTCTGGCTAAACATCTTCTGATTCCCAGATTTGGGATTAGGTTAATGGATACTTTTGTTGGATGATTAATTGCAATTGAAGTTATTGTTTTCATACCCTATTCGAGTACTTTGTTTTAATTCTTGTTTTATCAAAACGCGTTTGGTTTAACTTGCTTTGATGTATTGATTCATAATTCGAGAGACGAGTTTCCATATTAGATCTGTGAGTACTTGACATGAATATTTGCAAGATTGAGAAGTCTATGAATATTTGTGAGGATATTTAATCTTTTATGCTTTTGGGAGTTGGATATCACATGTTGAGTAGAGATGCTAGCATAGATAATCCAATCAATGTTTTTACATACATCTCGAGAGAGAGGGTAAAATACTTTTGTTGATTGTCTTATAGGGAAGAATAATAATAACTTCGCTTGTGATTAATCTGATAATAAAATGGATATTAACTAAAACCATAGCCCTGGAATCCATTCATCTCCTTGATCTTTCAATAAACTCTTTACTTTGTCTTTTTAGGATAAATTCTTGTCTTAGTTTTACAAAATCAAATCACTCAATTTCGATCGTATGGATAAAAATAAGACTATTACAATCCCAATAATTACTATATTAATTTATTAGTCTCTGTGGATTCGACCTTGCTAACCCTATTTTATAAACTGCACCGTACACTTTCGGTGAAGCTAAAAATAAGGCGAACAAGTTTTTGGCGCCGTTGCCGGGAGAATAATTAAATTTTTAGTACTAATATTGCGATAAATAGAATTATTTTTAATTTAGACATTTTTCTTTCTTTTTATTTGTTGTTTAATTTTACTTCTACTGTGTTTGACTTGTTTTCTTTAATTGGTTCAGGTAGTGCATGAACACTCGCTCGAAGTAAGGAGAATTAACACCATTCATACCGGAGATTGCGGCTTTTGCTAGGCGAATTAGTGCGGCTACTAAACGGGCAGAAAGACAGCAAGAACAGGCTAGGGAAGACGTGGAAGATAACAACAGAGGCAATAACGGAATCGACAATGGAGATAACAACAGGGCCAACAGGGTCAACAATGAGTTACGATCTTAGAGGTTCGCGAGTCGGCCCAAAGCGTTTCGTGATTACTTTCGCCCACAGACAAATCGCAACTATGGTGGAATTGCCAATGTCCCAATTAATGCGAATAATTTTGAGCTGAAGCTAGCACTGATCTCGATGGTGCAGCAGAATCAGTTTGGGGGTTTTCCGTTTGAGGATCCCAATTCTCATCTTGCGAACTTCATACAGATTTGCAACACAATCAAGATGAATGGGGTGACTGATGATGCTATACGTTTGCGCCTATTCCCTTTCTCTTTAAGGGATAAGGCTAGAAACTGGCTAGGCACACTAACTCAGGGGAGTGTGAATACTTGGGACGAGCTGAGTTAGGAATTCTTGTTTAAATACTTCCCACCAAGTAAGACACTACAGCTCAAAAGTGAGATCACGCAGTTCAGGCAGTTTGATTCTGAGCCACTGTATGAGGCTTGGAAGAGATTCCGGGACTTATTGAGGAGGTGCCCACAACACGAATTTCCAGAAGATCAGCAGCTTTGCTTCTTTTACAACGGGTTGATGGGACAGACTAGGTCGTTTGTAGATGTCGCAGCAGGAGGCGCTTTACTCGTAAGATTCCCAGAGGATGCATTCAACTTGCTCGAAGAGATGTCAATGAATAGCTATCAGTGGCCCTCCGAAAGAACTAATGTGAAGAGGGTAGCCGAAGTCTCTGATTCGGACCCAATCAAGGCATTTACGGCTCAGATGACAACATTGAAAAATCAGTTGAGTGTTCTGACTCAAGGGTTAGAGGTAAACACGGGTGCAAATAATGGGGGAGTTCCTCGAGATCTAATGGAGGAAGCTAACTTTGTAAATAACCGAAATTTCAACAATTACCGGAACAATCAGACTCCTACCCATTATCATCCGGGTGTGAGAAATCGTGAAAATTTTTCTTATGCCAATACGAAAAATGTAATGTAACCACCATCAGGGTTCAGTGTGACAAATGGTGTCATTAATGCGGAGGCGAAGCCATCTTTGGAGGACATTCTCACCTCGTTCATGAGTGAAACAAGGAACCGGTTAAATAAAGATGAGGCTAAGATAGATAAGATCGAGGCACATGTCATGGAGTTGGCCAACACTGTGGGTTCACGAATGAAAAATCTTGAAACTCAGATTGGCCAGTTAGCGACGATCATTGGTGGACAACATCAGAAGGGCCAGTTTCCGAGTAACACGGAAGTCAATCCGAGGGAACAGTGTAACGCCATTCGTCTGAGGAGTGGCACGGAGTACGAGGGGCCGAAAAATCTAGGAAGTTACGAAAAAACTGAAGGACGCACGACCCATGCGCCGGAGCACGACCAAGTCGTGCACCATGCCATAGAAAATACTAAAAAAACTAAAGGACGCACGACCCGTGCGTCTGAGCACGACCAGGTCGTACGTGGTACCGAAGGATTCCAGGAACAGAACATGAGATGCACGACCCGTGCGTTTTGAGCACGGGCGGCCCGTGCGTGATGCCGAACAGGTAATTTCAACCCCGGGAGATGACCACACTGTAGCAAAGGGCGAAGTTGAGGTCGAGAATGGAAACAAGGGACATACAGACGAACAAAAAGGGGCTGAGAAGCTTAAATCTTTCTCTAACTCTGATCTTACAAAGTTTTCTATACCACTCCCCTTTCCTAAACATTTTCAAAAGAAAAAGTTAGATGCCCAATTTGCTAAATTCTTAGACATCTTTAAGAAACTGCATATTAACATACCTTTTGCAGACGCATTGGAGCAGATGCCCAATTATGTAAAGTTTTTGAAGGAAGTGATGTCCAAGAAGAAAAAGTTGACAAAATTCGAGACAGTTAACTTGACTGAAGAGTGCAACGCGATTATTCAGAGGAAATTACCATAGAAGCTCAAAGACCCGGGGAGTTTCACTATCCCTTGTGCTATTGGTGGTATTTACTTTAATAAAGCACTTTGTGATCTAGGAGCAAGTATTAACTTAATGCCCTTGTCCATTTTCAGGAAACTTGGATTAGGAGAGGTGAAGCCGTCCACGGTCACCTTGCAGCTCGTGGATAGATCACTCACATATCCTAAGGAAATCGTGGAGGATGTGCTCGTGAAGGTAGACAAATTTATATTCCCCGTGGACTTCTTGGTGCTTGACATGGAGGAAGATCGAGACGTCACGCTGATACTTAGGCGTCCATTCCTAGCCACTATACGAGCCTTGATAGATGTGCAAAAAAAGAGCTCACATTACGAGTTAATGATGTGCAAGTGTTGTTCTCCATCTATAAGGCTGTGAAAACCCATGATAAGATAGAGAGCTGTAAATCTTTATCAGTCGTTGAATCATGTGCTAATACTTTTAATCTGAGTGATTGTGTGTATGCTTTAGATCATGTGCAGGAAGTACTGAAATGTGAAAAAGCGAAGCACACGAAGAGGGACAGTAGCTCCGAAGCACGCGTGTACTGCCGCTCGCACGATGCAAACAAGAATAATATAGCCTTCGATCGATGTATGCACCCTCTACTTGAGACATTCAACGGAGGCTCGAATTTATGCGAGTTGGAATGGGAAGGAGAAAGCCATAAAGAGATGTCACGCCTCACCTTGTGGGAGTCGTGATCGAGTTTACGGGCGTCAAGGTATAGACGTTAAATTTAGCGCTTGTTGGGAGGCAACCCAATGGTTTGTTGTATTAATTTTCGTTTTTCCCTTTTCTAAGTTAGGATTTTCCCTTGAGCGTATAGCATTGAGTAAGGGCTGGTCGTGCGTGATGCGCATGGCCCGTGCGTCCCTTCAGCAAAAGAAATTCCCATACGGCATTACGCACGGGCTGGGCATGCGCTAGGCCCCACTATATATAGGGGTAAAAGACACCTGTCAATCATGTAACTGGTCAGGCAACATTTAATTGTCAGGGTTGGAAACCCTAAGTCACATGACACATGACTCTTCGTGATTTGAAAATAAAATAGAATATAATTATTAACAATAAATAATTAAAGTTGAAAACATAAATAGTAATAATTTGAGACATGGTTCATGAGGTAATCAAAGCAGGCCCGAGCTTCTAACGACCTCGAGAACCGAGGGGAATAATGATGAAGGCAGTGAGGTCTTGATTAAATAAAACACAATACGGTCTTTGCCTTAGGCAGGGTCACTAATTCGACCCGACTGACGATGGAGACTTGACCCGAGAGGGGAGCCGTTGATCTTTCTAATAGCCAAGTACAACCTTACCCTCCAGATGGTTACACTTGGCGTAACCACAATCCTCAATGAGCCAGAAAAGTCTATAAATACATTGCTACATTAGTCTAATAGTAATTATTCACTATTCACTTTTACTTTCTACTTTTACTGTTCACCTTCTCTATAATCCCCGATCTCGATCTTACTTAGGTATGAGAGGGTCTTAGTCGGACCCCTTCGGCTAGCTTAATATGCGTTCCTTCTTTCAGGATCTCTTATCTCGAACCCGATTACTCGAGAGACCAAGACACCAGGGTAATCACTGATCCAAATCGTCGTGGGTTCATTTCCTACAGATGACGCCAACTGTTTTGGATCATTGATGATCCTTGGGTCTTGTCTCTTAGGTAATCGGGTTCAAGATAGGAAATCCTGAAAGAAGGAACACACGTTAGGCTAGCCGGAGAGGGTCCCACGTAAGACCTTCTGATACCTAAGTCAGATCGAGATCAGGGGTTATAGAGAAGGTGAACAATAAAAGTAGAAAGTAAAAGTGAATAGTTAATAGTTACCATTAGACTACTATGGCAATATGTATTTATAGACTTTTCTGGCACGTGTGAGGATTGTGGTTGCGCCAAGTGTAACCATCTGGAGGGTGAGGTTGTACTTAACTGTAAGAAAGATCAACGCCTCTGTCGGGTCAAGTCTCTATCGTCGATCGGAGTTGGTTTCGTGACCCATGCCAAGATAAGATCGTATTGTGTTTTATTTAATCAAAATCTCACCGCCTTCATCAAAATCATTATTCAAATTGCTCATTGAAGCTCGGGCCTTATTGCAATGTGGCACTCAAAATAGTCTTAACCTTTGTTTATCTCGCATCCCCAATTTTTGTATTGAGATTCCCTATTCCACTTTCCTATTCTACAATCTCATCCCCCAATTTCTACATAATTCATTCTCATACAATTTCAACCTCGATACATTCTTGTATTCTCCTACTTAATTATCATCCAACTCCTTCAGCCCCCCCCAAAAAAAAAAACAGAATATTCCGCCAAGATTATGTCACATGTGTAGTACAAGATAACGTAATCGCACTTTATCATCCCAAATTTTGCACAATTTCTCACTTTACCATCAATCATGTGAAGAATGTCTAGAACATATCACCAAAATGCAGTAGGAAGCCAAAGAAAATAAGAACAATATGCAAAGAAATATTTTATGATGCAGGTGTTGAGTGTGTTTAGATTGCAGGAAAATCTACTCTATATATAGTTGATGAAAGGACCTGAAAAATTATAGTTGTTGCAGTTTTGAAAATAATACAATCCGAAATTACAAAAAAATATGCAAAACATAGGCTATAATATTTCTTTAGCTTCACCACAAGTGAACGACGTAGTTAATAGATTTAAGTAAGGTCGATCCATAAGGACTAATAAATTAATGTACTAAGTATTGTGATTATAATATCATTAATTTCATTTAGACAATCGAAATTGAGATTGATAATTAAAGCAAAGAACTATCCTAACACGAGAACTAAACAAAACAAAGAATCACAAAAGAAAAGATCAAGTAATTGGATGAATCCAGGGTTACGGTTTCAGTTAATCCCCTATAAGATGATCACACAAGTTGTTTATTTTCTCTCTCTTTACAAAATAAACATGCAGATTGAAATACATATGCTAGCATTTGTACTCAACATAGAATAACCAACTCCCAAAAGAACAAAAGATCAATAGTTCCTCACAAATAATCATAGAGTTCTCAATCATAGAATATATTCATGTCAAGTACTCAAGATCTAGTATTACAACTCCTCTCTCGATCTATGAATCAACACTTTTTAAACATGTAAAAATCGTTGGCCAGGTGACAGAACACAAAATAAACCAAGGTACTCGAATAGAATTCAAAATATAACTTCAGTTAAAATCAATCATCCAATAAGAAGTAAATTAACATAATCATATTCCTCGGAATCACAATATGTTTACCTAGACATAAGGAATAAAAAACACATAGACAAATTATTCATATTCATATTAAACAAGACGAAATAAATAACAGTAGAGAAAGAAAAATCAAGGATATCGATGAATCTCTCGATCAATCTTCAATCCTCGAACGTGGATCTTGATTTTTCCTCCTAGTTCCTCTTGAAAACGGCTACTCTTTTCTCTCTTTTCTCGTGCAAAATATATGTTCTCCACTATTATGTTCCGCCTCCTCTAGATTTATATCCTAACAGGATAGAAATTGATAGGGTAAGGAAGATTATGTTCGGTCCGTACGCATATGCACGGGCTCACCGTGCATCGTCCCATTGCGTATATAAGTCTCTGTCTCATGCACGGGTTATGTGCATATGCACGGGCTGCCCGTGCGTGGTCATTTCCTGCTCCAATTCAACCAATTTTTCTTGTGTCCCTCCTTAATTCATGTATTCCCTTTTTCACATAAGTTTCCACCATTTGCAAAGGTTTTACTATGCTCAATGCTCCAAATCGACCAAAAATTGCTACAAAAGTGGTCAATTTCCTACAAAATCGAGCAAAGCATAATATATTTTCTAAACATTAAGAACACAACCCTTATTACTATGCATGCATATCACCAAATTTTAGCCAGAACAATGCCCAAAAACATGCAAAAATCACAATTTACTAGACTATGTGGCTTGATTTTGGTGCGACATTCGTGTCCGTAAGTCGTGCTTGCACATAATTTCAATTATTCGGAGCTTGAACAGGAATCGAGATTTTGCACCCCCTCTACATGAGAATGTGTTGAGAGAGCCTTTATGCAATATAATGTTACATCCTAAGAGTAAGGTGTTATCATATGTACTAGTCAAACACTCCTTTATATTCCAATGTGGGACAAACCTACATTCAAGAACATAAACCCACATGTCTTCTTCTTTTCAATTAATTCCAATACCTCACTTTAAGCTTTAATTTATCCTTCATCCACACCATTTTAGACAAATAAGTATTCTATTTCAATGTTCTCTTTTACCTTTTGTTATTAGACAAACGAGGTCCCAAGAATATCACACTCAAAGATGCAATTTCCTTTACTTTTCCAAAAATTTCTCACATGATGGAAATTTCGAAGATATAAAGATTTGGTGATAAATTCTAATAGTTGAATCCTGCATAGGATAGGTAGGTGTTACCTTTTGAACTTTCTCGTGTGAAAGTATATATACTTTTCTAGCTAATCAGTGGACACAATGTCATTGCATTGTTCTACCATTTGTATAAATGATAACATATATCTCACATATGATTCTTCCTAATATACTTCAGTTCTCATTATTATATTTATGCATGGCCCCGAACATATGTCCTGGTTATGTGAGAGGTTTTATGAATTGAGCCTCATACAATTCTCTTTGAAGCACCCCCAGCCTTCTCTCACATAGGGGATATGAGTAGCCCACACTACCCAGCTCATCTTAGCGACACACAAGAATCATTAAAAGCCAATTGTTTATACTCTTCTCCACGGGCATCACTGTTAAGGAATGGACAATGGATAACTCCCCCATAATGATCAACCACTAGAGTTTTCCCAGTGGCCACGGGTATTACCTTCAGTGAAGAGGCCCGATTTGAGTCTCTTCAATGACATGGCCAAATTTAAAACAACAAAAACTCCCCCACAATGATCATATGAGTCGTTTATAATTAGGTTATCTCTCTGAAACTAGATCCTAAGATCTCCAGTGAACTAGGTTGGGTTTCCATTGTATCAAATTATTTTTCTATAGGCTTAAGTCTCATTTCTCTTGATGATTCACAACTAACTCCCGATTCATCCCTTTGGTTAACGGATCCACTAAATTATTCTTTGACTTCACGTAGTCAATAGAGATAATACCAGTTGATAGTAGTTGTTTATTGGTATTATATCTACGATGTATGTGTCTAGACTTACCATTAAACATTTTGTTATGTGCTCTGCCAATCGCAGACTAACTATCACAATATATACAAATTGTTGGAACAAGTTTTGGCCATATTTGAATATCTTCTCAGAAGCTTCGAAACCATTCAGCTTCTTTTCCATATTTGTTTAGAGCAATAGACTCAGACTCCATTATGGACCTTGTTATAACCTGTTCCATGATACGGTTGCACCTCCTAAAGTGAAGAAAAATAAACTTGTAGACTCAGAGGCTTTAATATTAGATATCCAATTAGAATCATTGTATCCTTCAATAACAGCGGGATACCTTGTATAGTGCAGTCCAAAATCATGAGTGTTTCTTAATGATACGTGTAAAATATACGTGCATTTATGGGCTTATTTTTATATATAATCGATGCATTTGCATGTATATTTAGTGTGTTTTAGTTGGTTTTCTTTGTTGGGCATGATACTGCGTATTCTTGTGATTTTTACAGGAAACAGAGCTAAAATTGTAAGATATCAGTAACACACCCGGACAAGAATGCCGAATGCGAAGAGACGATCCAATATGTGAAGAAAACGGTGAAAAACAAAGAACCCGGTCTGGCCGTGTATTATTACACAACCGTGTATTCGGTATCCATGTGATTTTACACATCCGTGCGACTTGTTTGATGGAAGAATTTCAGAGACAGAATACACGACCCAACCATGTAATAATACACGGTCGTGTACTTTGATCCGAGCCAAAACAGAGACTGAAACATAAAACACGACCAGACCATGTAGAAATACACAGTCGTGTATTTTTCTTGGCGATGGATTTTATTTTCTAATTTCGTTGGGACTCTACCAGTGGTCTCTCAAATCATCTATAAAAGAAAGACCAAGCCCTATGGCTGGACATATCCATACACACAAAAATTACACTTGGAAAACACAATTTTACATACTCCTGTGAGAGAAACACAAATCAACGAAGAACACCATAAGACCTTTCGCATCTACAAATGCAAAAAAGTTCAAGACTTTGAATAATGATCCATCCTGACAAGAAGGGTTCTATCCTCTTAGTTTAGATCTCTTGTTTGTACTTAATTCGATGTCCAACAATTTGATTTCAAGTTTGTCTATGAATTTGTTGTCAAATATTTTAGCATAAATCTTTCTGATCCTAGGGCATAAACAAAACCGTGGATTCATGTTAATTCTAATTTGATTATTTTTCTTAATTGATTTTTGTGTTCTATTTATGAATTCAAGTGCTTGTTTCTTGTAGATTATTTAGCCAATGATTTGCATGCCTTATTTGTTAGTTCATAATTTGGGAGATGAGTTCTAACTTACGAAAAACGAGTTCATAACATAAACGTGTATAGAGTCGGGAGGCTTATAACTTTTTGTGGGGAGTAATTTCATTCTAAGATCTTTTGGGAGTTGATATTAATTGTTGAGTAGGGATACTAGCAATTGATATTATTCGATTGTTTATTCGCTTCGGAAGGAGGAATAAACTATTTAGGAATTAAACTCATAGATACACATAAATTGGTTTTGATGAAACATTAACTGGAATTTATATTGAAGAAGCATGTTGAGATACGTGTCTACTGTTTCTTTTGTATTTGTTGAAAACTTGAGGAGTTCGGGTCTTTAACAATTTTTAGATATTTTATTTGATAATTTAGTATTAGTTTAAATAAACAAACTTCTTTTATTTTCGACCGCTTCAATAAAATTGAAATACGATATTTACTGTACTCTACATGTTTCGTATTCAATCCCCGAGGAATACGACCATGCTCGCTTCTATCTGCTAGCTACACTGTACACTTGCAGGTTAGTGAAAATATTTTCAGGATCAAGTCTTTGGCGCCATTGCCCAGAATTCAAAGATTCTACATAGATCTAGTATAAGTAGTTCTATCTTAATTGAAGCAATATTTTTTATTCTTTTATTTTTTATTTTTTTTTTATTTTGATTTTAACATTGTTTCTGTTGAGTACAGGTAGTGCATGATCCATGTTGTAGGTCCCAAGGGGTATGGTGTAAGGTTTAGAAGGGGGGGATTTAAATAAACCTTACCAAATTTTAGATTTTAGTCCTTTTAAGATTGTTCAATAGAGTTGACTCAAATTTATATCCTTGAGGGATTAAATGGCTAAGTTGGCTATATTCAAATTAAGTTACCCACTCAACAGACTCGATAGAGCTGTTGATAGTATAACTCGGCTTCTTAAGCCAAATACCTAACTTAGTTGATTTGATTTTTAACAGCGGAAGACTTAACACCCTTTGATTGATTTAAAGCTTGTTTTTAACACTTGTTTTAACACTTAGTTAATTATCGGTTGGATAGCGATTTAACTAAATGATATAAAGTAAATGCGGGAATGTAAGTCTTTGAAAGTAAATTGACACAAGTAATTTTTATAGTGGTTCGAAGATAGGGTAATTCTTATAATCCACTCTTCTCCAACTCTTGGAGGAATCCATTAAGTAACAGATCAAGTTACAAAGTAGTGAACAATCTAGAGACAGCCTTGACCACACATCTGGCTTCTCCTACGACTCAGCTTCTTCACGAGGGTTTTGCGCTTGCTACTTCAACTCACTTTCAAGTCCTTGGATTTAATCACGAAGCCCTCGAACAAACTTGGAACTTGGTTCGACCATGAACCTTTCTATGATCCTTCAACTTGGAAAGTAGACCCCTTTTTGATCTTCAAATTGTTTCTTCTTCAACTGGTTGAAGTTTTCTCTCCTTCAAAACTTGTGTTGGATCGAGTTTCTTTGAGTTTTAGGCTTGAGGAATATCTTGAAAAGCTTTGAGAATATTGCAGGTTAATTGCTTGCTCAATGAATGCTTGTTCGTGCTAGGTTCAGGTAATCAAGGTAACCTTTTCTCAAATGCTTCCTCAGCCTTTTATATTGCATATTTGAAATTTGCCCGTTGAAAGATAGACTAGTTTCAAATGTTACTTTGTGTTCGTTGGCTTTTTTTTTGTTGGTCTGCAGCACTTGTGATGTTGACCCTTCCTCGTATTAAATGGCATCGCAGCCTTGTAGATTCTGACACAAGTTGCAGTGCTTCCCATTGGATTATTCATTTTGCATGTTTCTGGGCCAAACACTTTAAGACCTCGCAGCTTGACATATTACTATATTGAGTAATATTCTTAACTTTATTCCAACGGATCTAAGTCAATTGTCTTGACTTGACTGCTGCCTTTACCCCAGGTGACTTGAGTCTGCTCCAATCATAAGATTAACTCAACTATCACTTCAACTGTTAGACTTGGCTCTTTAAGTTGACTCAACTGACTCTTCTCACAGTTGTTTCTCAGCTGATTCTCCTTCAGTTGAGTCCTTGACTTCCTTCATGGCCATACTCAGCTGACACACAATAGAGTTTTCTTTTCCAGTCTGCAGTTGGCTTCTTGTATTCTTGACTTGGCTGACTTCACTCAGCTCTTCTAGTCCTATCTATTACAATACAGAATTACTAGGAAAATGGGGGGCCAACTTCCTAGTCTGAGTTTTACATGGTATCATCAAAATCTAACAAATACATTTCCTAACAATTTCCCCCTTTTTGATGATGCCAAAACTTAAAACATACAAAATGAGTAAACAGCAATATAAGCAATGTAGTAACAAAGAATGTATACTTTTGAATAATCATTTTATTGATCATAGTATTCTTGTCCTTTACAAAGTTGTTTACAACAAATAACAGAGCTATACATAATTACATCTTTTCAACGTGTATTTAAGCTAAGTTACAAAGAAGAATGAAAATCAGGAGGAAATTCTTCAGAGCAATTACAAGAAAACTTACAGCTATGTATTTACAAAAGAGTAAAATACATGAAGGGGTTCGCAGCACACTTCAACGCCTTTGATGTTTCCTTCTTCTCTCTTCTTCATCAGCTCTCCTCCTATCATCTTCAGCTCTCTTCTTTTTCTTCTCCTCTTTATCTCTCTTCTTCTTCTCATATGCTCGCCTAGGAGTAGGATCATCCCTTCGCTGCCTCTCTTCCCATTCGCGAGTAGTTCTTTCGTTCTCAGCTTCTTGCCTTCTAATTGCTTCGGCATTCTTGCATGCAACCTCAAGGTTAACAAGATAGTCATATCCAGCCCAGTATGTGATCCCTTTCTTCTGTGGATCAACATACGCAACATCCTTTGGTCTTGGCCGTGGTTGAGAACTTCTTCCACTGCCACCATGTCTTCCCCTTCCTTACTCAACTCCCCTTCCTCTGGGAGTATACTGTATTGGAGCTTTTGACTTTCCAGCTGAGTTACTGCTTGAAGTTTGCTGCTTATCAGCTGAATTACACAATTCCAGTCCCTTCTCCCAATACAAATCCCAGGCTTGTGGCAGAGTCATATCTTGAAAATAACCTTCTACTTCTAGAGTTTGGAATTCGTCTAGAGATCTGGGCTCAGATCCAGCATCAGGCATGGAAATATCTCTCCGGGATTTTATCGCAGCATAGTCCTTTTCGGCTAGAGGACTACCGTACTGTTTTCTGATCTTTTGAACACGCGTTGATTTCATCTCAGCTACCTTCTCGAATACAGCTTCAATGGCCTTCCTTGATTCTTTCATGGCCATTTCAACTTTCTTTTCAACAGACAGCTCACTTGGTAACTTGCTAAGAATGGAAGCAGTGACATCACCTTGCTGCGGGGTTTCAGCAAACATGAATTTCAAAGGAATCAAATTTCCTTCCCCCTCAGTTGTGTCACTTTTCTTCGCCTCCTTGTCACTCCGCTTCTCTTCCTTCAATCCCTTTAGGGCCTCATCTTCCCCCTTTTCGGCATCATCACCAAATGAAATTGTTAGCCCAGAGAATAGTCTGCTCAGAAGGAAACCCAGTCAGATTTTTGCTTGTTATCTGTAGTAGAGTGGGCTTTGCGTAACTCTGACCGAGTAGCCTTCGACTCAGCTGGCACCAATTTCATCTCTGCCATTAGAAGACTAAACTTCTGGTTCATGTTGTCCTCTAGGCGTGCAATCTCGCTCTGGTGGTTATGCTTGAGCAACTCGATGTCCGACTTATGCGTGGTTTCCATTCTGACCATGTACTCTTTCATCCTCTGCTGAAACTTCGAAGTGTCCGCACTCCATACTAGCATCTGGGCAAATAAATCCTTGAAGTAACGGACCTGCTTTGAACGCATGGCAGTCTGCTGTGCAACCCATTCCCTTATTCGAACAATAATCCCTCTCAAATCAGCAGTGAGGGTTGCATCCCGATTGTCCAAGAGAAGATCCAGAGATGCCTGGTGGCGTTCCATCTGCTCAATCTCTTCACAGATTTTTTTGAAGGCTTCACGGAACTCAGCTATCGAAGCCGCCTCAGCTTCTGGCCATACTGCATCGAATTAAAATCCATTGGCATAATCGAATCTGTAGGAATGATAGGCTCTTCTTGCACGGTATATTTCTTTTGATCTCCGGCAGACTCTTCCTCCATGTCAGGCAGCTCAGCATTGAATGGAAATATATCTTCAAAAACATCATTTCGGACAAACGGCATCCCCAAAGCTCCACACTGGGGAGCTTTTCATTGTGCTTCTTGCATTGAACCAGCTCTTTGTATCTCGGATGCGGCAGCCTCATCGGTAGATATCGCAACTGTGGGAGCCTGTGAGAGAGTTGTTGGAGTCGTTACTGCTGTAGCTATGGTAGCCTGCACATTTGACTCTGTTTCAACTGGAGCAACTGTAGGAATATGCTCAACTGACTGAGCCTCAGCTGTCTTAACAACGTCTTCGGTCTCAGTGAGGTTTTCCTATTGAGTTACCATGTCATCATTTGTCTCATCAGCGTCATTAGAGTTTGATGTGGCCTTAGGAGATGGCTTATCATCAAAATTGAATCTCAGGGGAGCTGTCTTATCACTAACATTGCTCCAAGAATTGAGAACATCCTCAGCCTTGTCCATCGTTGAATATTCATATTGTGTGGACTCGGCTTCATCCCCGAATCCTAGAAATTATGTGTCGATGTGTTCTTGGGAATCACGAAGGCGCGATCTCTCTCTTCAGCGAGCTCCTTCGATTTGAGGAATGTTCTGTTGCTCTGGTACCTTAACTAGGGAAGTCTCAACCTCCCTTAGGCCTTCATTACCCCCAACAGTCTCAACCGATGTGGGGCCTTCTACAATCCCTTCTACATACTCAAATGTCTTAGGGTCTTCGACATTGGCCTCCTTTGGAATCTCAACTCCTCGGATTGCACTTTCATGGCCCAGAGTCTAAACTCCCGGGGCCTCACCAATCTTTGCCTTAGCTGAATCAGCAGCTTCATCGGCCTGCACATCAGAGAAAATCTCACCTGAGACAGACTCAACTGTCCGAGCGTCGTTAAATTCACTTTGTTTCTAAGTGACTTGCTCTCCTTTGCCTCCAAACTTCAATGTTTTGTCTCCCACAACATCCTCCAACCCTGCTGTGGTGGAGAGAGCTTCCCCCTCTACTGGCGCACCAGCTGAGTGAACGACACTGGGGTTACTCAACTCCTGAGACGCGGCTATAGTTCCCTTTGAGTGATCAGCCGTTGGAGCAGGTGTCTCAACACCTTCTTCAGGGGTATGCTTGGCTTGGGTTCCCACATTCCCAGCTTCATCGCCAATTCCCTGAGAGCCATCAGTATAGTGCACGGGGGACGTGGTCGCTGCAATGATAGTTGCAATGTCCTGCGCCACTCCCAATGGATCAGTTCGAGAAGAGACTTTGGAGGACTCTCCTGGACCTCCTTGAAGGTTACGCTCGTGCATGGCTCTTGATTCTCTAGTGGCCTTCTTTAACTCGGCCTTCTCGACTGCAGTAGTTGGATCCATCTCATTATCGTTGCTGTTAGTGGACTCCACAAGATGTTCATGAATCCCTGTGTGCAAACATATCTTGGATTTCTCCAAGGCTTTGGCTCGCTCCTCGGCTTTCTCCTTCTCATCCTCCTTAATGGCCCTATGAGTATCCATGCAAAACTCTTCATTCACGGATTATTGGATGGATACATTTCCAAGGAAGCTAAGAAGCTCCTCTTCTTCATCAATAATCTCAGGGCGAGTGAAGCTGGCATGCGGGTAATCCAACTTCCAATTTCTCCGAGTTCCCGAGCATGCGGATGTGCGGATACACTGGAGAGTACATTATAAGGTCATCATCATCCTCTTCTCCGGCCTCTGGAATGGTGGTTAATGGAGCTTTCTCCTCCTCAGACTCAACTGCATCAGTCTGAGGGGGAGAGACAACCTGTTCTTCCATGGTCTTTGTTGTCTCGGCTCTTCATTTCATGACTATCTCCTTTCATTTGGGTCTTCAACATCTCATTGATCAAGATCGCATTCTTCTCGAGCTCATCATTTTTTTCCTCGATCGCTCTTCTTGAGCATCGTAGATCTCGATGGTCTTCTGGCTGAGTGATCTTAGGACTCGGCTATCTTCTCTAATTCGGACTTCTTGAACAACGTCTTCTCTTGGTGGAAACCAACGAAATCTCTGGTTCACTTCTTTAGGTTGTTCAAGGGTGGCCTTTGTGTTTCAATAGAATCCCTTTTTTGGCCTTTTGCCTTCCTTGACTTGGCAATGCGCTTATTCTTCTTCACACATTGGTAAGGAAGGTAGAGGTTCCTCCCGATCCTCGGGCAGGGGCGGGGCTTTGGTGTCAGGCGGAGTGCTTTGGGTTTGTTGCATGGGCGGTGCTTTTGTCTTGGGCTCTTTGCAGTGCGGCGAGGCTTGGATGTCGCAACTCTCTTCTTGGAAATCGGCTTCGGGGAAAGAGCTGAGGAGGTCTCAGTTGTGTCTTCGGTTGGGTCAGCTGATTCCCCCTCACTTGTATCCGCCTTTCTCGCATGGGCTTTCTTCTGCGCACCAGAGAGGTTGGCTTTGAACATCCTCTTGTTTGCATGGAAAGGCTTTCCATGGCGCAGTGCAATCCCCTCCACTTCCATCAAGTGGCCAATGACAAGGCCATATCCCAACGAGCATCCAAAAGTCCCATATTCCTTATAGGACTTGTTGATCACGTCCTGGCACACTTGGCTGAAGATGAACTCAACCCAGTTCACCTTCTTGTCTTGCATTATGCCAGCCATCACAATCAGCTTAGTCTGAGACAGCTGATAGAAGCTCCTGAACTTCATATCCACACACTTGGACACGATGTCCATCAGCTTGTGGTAATCTTCCTTCAGAAAGTCTTTCTTAGCTGTATACACAGATTTAGCAGCATACTCCGGCTTTGCAACTTCCTTCCAAGCTGCAGCCAAGTTGACATCCTTCTCAGCGATGTCCTTCATTCCTTGAGGCGGTAAAGCGATTGCTCGGCAAGGTCCTGGTGATTTTAATGGCCTTGCCATGGATGGATGAGCGAATCTCATCGTCATGCACCTCAGCATTCACGTAGAACATTGCAACTTCTTCCAAATAGGTATGGGTGAAGTGCATCGAGAGAAAGTCCTTCAGACCGGACTTTTCGATCTTTTCAGCTATCTTCTTCACCAAGGCCTCATCAACGCCCTGTTTGATCATCCCTTTAAAATCCACAGACGTTCCTGTGTGGATTTTCTTCGAAAGCTTGACGAAATCATGAGAACCGGCTATTTTCAGAACTTTTGACTGAAGAAAAACACGAAAAACTTGAACTTGAACAGTAGGGTTTGGAACGCTTTTGCAGAGAGAAAAACTTGCTTGCTTGCTGTAGACGAGAGTTTGTGTGAGGAGAGAGAAAATGAATTTTCGTATATATGGGACATGAAAGGACGGTTTTTGGAATTCTAAAAATTTGATCAAAATCAACGGTCAAGATTAAGCCTTCAAAATCGCATTAAATTCCCCACATTAAAATTCAATAACATTTATATCCAATCATAAGGTTTACTGTGTAGCTTTTGTACTGACAGTCATAATTACGCTGACGTCATCCTTAAAAACATTTCCGCTCGAATAAAACGACTGTGTTTTTGTCACTTAGCTCATAAATGATTCAGCTTTCTTCCAAAGTGACTTAGCTTTGCTTCTCTCTTCACATATCATTACTCATTTGTCGCCTAACTCGTCTGTTGACTTCGACTAAATTTCATTTTCACTTAATTTGAAATGTGAAACTTGTTTTTTTTAGAGGAAAAAACACTAAACTCCCCAAACTATGCGATTTTTCACACTTTACCATATGAACTAATTTTCTTTACACTTTACCCTACAAACTACACAAATTTTGCACTCTACCCTACAACGGACCATTCTTAGGTGGAATATTCTCTCGAATATCCCAAGGACATGCCCTCCACGTGAGGGCAAAATTGTCTTTCCTAAAATTCAAACTAAGTTGTTGCACTTTACAATATGAACTTTGTTAAGAATTTCACTTTGCCATATGAACTATGTGCAATTTTCACTTTGCCATATCAGTTTTTAAAATAAAAAAATAAAAAAAATGTGTGCATACATTTATTTTTCCTATTTAATACATAAAAATAACAAAAAATAAGTCTAAACAATATAGTGAACTGAACCAAAACAAAAATTTCAATACATATTGAATTTGTTTTTTATATTATTATGTATATATTTTTGTGTATATTACTTGCTTGTGTATGATTATGTATTATTTACATACTAAATTAAATAAATGATAATAAATATTATAATTATGATTACAATATTTATTTCTCAATTATAATTTTTTTGCAATATTTTAATTAACTGAAATACCGAACCGGAATACCAAAAAAAGTTCGGTAAAAATTTGAGTTGAACTTATTATTTTGGTACAATATTCAGTAAAATAATGCGTATCAAATTTGTGGTCCAGTTATGATTTTTTTTTCGCTCACCAAATACCTATTGAAATTAAGCGCTACTTATTAATGTATGTTATCAATGTAGTTGGTAAATCGACCAAAATTGTTTCATAAGGAAAGTTTTGTCGGGGGTGTAATTATGTGAAGTTACAAAAAAAAAATAGAAATAATTCCTAAACACAATAATAGAGTTTTGGATATGCAGCGGAGAATTGAACTAAGAATTAAAAGTGATATTTAAAGCAATATCAATGATGTGATAAAATCATTATAAAAATGTCTAAACTATAAAATAATTCAAAGATGTATAAACCATGTAAAATAAATCAATATCAATGATGTATAAATATGCTTAAATCCTAAACCGTAAACCCTAAAATTATATCATTAATAATAAACTTTATTGAGATAAACATTAATAAACTTTATTTTTAATGAATAAAATATAAAAAAATATACATACACGTACACACACATAGTTTTTTATAAATTTCTTTAAAATTGATATGGTAAAGTGAAACTGCGTAAAGTTTATATGGCAAAGTGAGATTTTTAATAAAGTTTAGATGGGAAAGTGTAACAATTTCTGATTGAATTTTAGGCAAAGACGATAGACGATTTTGCCCTCACATGGAGGGCTGGTACCAGAATATTCCAAGAATATTCCACCGGCGATGACCGGTGTAGGGAAAAGTGTAAAACTTGTATAGTTTGTATGGTAAAGTGTAAAAAAAATTAGTTCATATGGTAAAGTGCAAAAAACCGCATAGTTTGGGGGGTTTAATGTTTTTTCCTCTTTTTTTTATTCTCTCCTCTTCTATCTCTGTTGATTGAGTCTTCTGAGTATTCTAACTCAGCTCAATTAACCCTAACACATTCTTGAGCTCTTCAAACCTTGATTCACATAATGGCTTTGTGAATATGCCAGCTGACTGCTTATCAGTTGAGATATATTCTAAAGTGATGTCTTCTTTTCAACATGATCTCTTATAAAATGATATCTGACATCAATGTGCTTTGTTCTTGAATGAAACACTGGATTCTGAGTGATTACAATAGCACTAGTGGTATCACACATAGTTGGAATCTCTTTTTCTTCAATATCATAATCTCTCAGCTGCTGTCTCATCCATAAGACTTGGGCACAACAGCTGCCTCCAGCTATGTACTCTGCTTCAGCTATGGATGTAGCTATTGAGTTTTGTTTCTTGATGAACCAAGAAACCAACTTATTTCCAAGCATTTGACATGTACCAGAAGTACTCTTCCTGTCAACTCTACATCCGGCATAGTTTGAGTCTGAGTATCCTACCAACTTGAATCCTCCTTCCTTTGGATACCATAAGCCGACTTCCTGGCATTCCTTCAAATACCTTAGGATTCTCTTAGATGCAGTCATGTCACTATCTTTTGGTGCAGATTGAAATCTAGCACATACACCTACTGCAAAGTTGATGTCTGGCCTACTTGCTGTTAGATAGAACAATGATCCAATGAGAGCTCTATATCTGGTTTGATCAACAGCTTTGACATCTGCATCCATATATATATTGATTGATGTATTCATGGGAATCTTCACAGATGACTTCTCTTCCATAACAAATTTCTTCATTAAATCTCTGGTATATTTGGTTTGATTTATGAAGGTTTTATACTTCATTTGCTTGACTTGAAGACCTAGGAAGAAAGTCAGCTCTCCCATCATACACATTTCAAACTTCCCTTGCATGAGATTTGAAAATTTGTCAAACAACTCTTTGTTTGTGGATCCAAATATAATGTCATCCACATAAATTTGAACAAGCAATATACTTTCCCCATCTTGAATTATGAAGCGTGTTCTATCAACCTTGCCTTTGGTGAATCCATTGTCAGTAAGAAACTGGGACAATGTTGTTAGATAAATGTTTTTATCATGATTTTGATGATTTTGTTTTACTGTGTTTTTTACACCAAAACAATGTTCCTAAATGTTGTCCAAATACTCTCAAACGATTAAAAATGTTTTTACTAATTTTTCCGAGTATTTCTTGAAGTTTATTTTTGACAAAAATTGGACAACACTTCTGTCTCGTGTTCGACTGGTCGCCCTATAGGGCATCCCGTGTTTGAAGTTGATTTTTGAAACAGAAATGAGACAGTCGAAATTTTTCAAGGGGTCGACCGGTCGACCTAGGGTCGACCGGTGTCTGAGTTGGCTCGAAACTTGTTGTACTCTCTGTATTGCATTTTGAAGAGGTCGGACCCTATATCGACTGGTCACCCTGAGTAATTTTGTGCGATTTTTTTAAAACTCTTCTTTCTATTATTTGGTCGATCCTATATGTTTATCGGCCAAAATCTATCCGTTGACAATGAGACAACTTTTTCCTCATTTTAGGGGTTGATTTCTAACAGCTATAATCTTGATTTTAATTGCATTGTTTTCTATAGAAATCAATCTCCAAGAAGGAGCCTATGTCTGGAAATCAATCCAAGATTTCCCCTATAAATAGAGGAAGATTTGAAGCAACAAGAACAACACAACAACACAAGCAAATACATACAAGCAAACACTTTGTTCTTCATTGTCAAAATTCTTGTTGTAATAGCCTAAGCTCTTGCACTTGCAAAATTTGAGGTCTAGGCTTTTATTCTTGATTACATTTGTACTCAAAAGTTGTATACTTCATTATCGAGTTGTAATCTTGAATTTTGTCAATCATCCAAAGCAAGATATCCTTGTTAGTGTTCTTGTGGTAAGAGCACACTTGGGTGATCTTAGGTGTTGAAGAGTGTGGTACTCTTCATAGGTGAAAGAAGATTGTGGTAATCTTCTAAAATGTGTTGTAAGAAGATTGTGGTAATCTTCAAAGGTGGTGGTGTAATAGTTGTGGTAACTATTAATAATGTTTTTTTCCTTTTCGAAATCCATCCCAGGAATCTTTGGGGTGGTAGAGCACGTAGTCCCTAGGTGGGGTGAAACTCTATAAATCATTGAGTGTTGTTTATTTTCTGCATTTATATTCTTGCTATTAACTTCATATTCGAAAAAGAGGGCGAAACTTGGAAAATCGGTATAATCTATTCACCCCCCCTCTAGATTATCGTAGCCACTTGGACTAACAAGTGGTATCAGAGCCAAACTCTCTGGCTAGCTCGTTCCACATCGCGAGTAAAGAGGAAAGATCCATGGCTACAAACAAAGGCTGTCTTACTACCGGCACATCCACCAACAAGTCACCACTATTCGACGCCAACAACTACGCATTTTGGAAAGACCGAATGGAGTGCTTTCTACAAGGGTGCGGGTTCGATATTTGGAATGCTGTTATTGAAGGGGTAGACCAACCAACCAAGAAATTGGAAGATGGTACCACGGCCCCAAAGACCTTCAAGGAATTTGATGACAACGACAAGAAGTCATTCTCTCTAAACTGTAAGGCCTTAAATATTTTACATTGCTCACTCACCACCACTGAGTATAACCGTATTAGAGGAATAAGGTCCGCACATGAAGTATGGGAAAAATTGGAAACTATATATGAAGGCACAAATAAAGTGAAGCAAACAAGAAAAACTATGCTTGTTAAAGATTTTGAAAATTTCAATATACATGATGGTGAAAGCATATCAAAAATGGTGGAAAGGCTTGACAACATTGTCAATCCCCTTATGGCACTCGGGAAAGTCATATCCGAAGAAGATAAAGTCACCAAGTTACTAAATGCTCTTCCCGGCTCATGGTCCAAAAAAGTGTCGGCAATCATGGAAGCACAAAATCTCGAGACACTCAAGTTCGATGAGCTTATTCGGAACCTCCTCATTTATGAAGTCTATCTCAAGGAGAGGAAAAATTCCAAACCATCCACCACTTAATCGGGTGCGCAAAATATTCCTAAAGGCGTAGCATCTTCTTCTAATAATTCATATTATGCTAGTGACGAAGATGATGAGGAGACGACCACCCTTGTCCGAAAATTTTCAAAATATGTGAATAAAAATAAGGCAAGAAAGCCGAGAGACAACTCTTGTTTTAAATGCGGAAAATCCGGGCACTACATAGCCGATTGCCCAAAACTAGCGGAGGAGGAACAAAAGAAGAAAAAGCCTTTTCCGAAAAAGAAGGCTTTAAATGCTGATGTCAAATCTTGGGATGAACTCCTTGCCACATCCGATGAAGAAGGAGAAACCAAACATGGTTTTATGGCCATAGACGATGAAAATAACGAGGTATGCTCTAACTCTTCAACTTCTTTAGTTGATGAATTGCAATGTGATTTTGATGAATTGCAAAATGAGTTTCAAAATTTGATTGTTAAATACAAGACTTTGAAAAAGGAGTATAAAGAGCTTAAATTAGAAAAAGGATAAATTGTTTACTTCTTATGAATCTCTTGATCATGCTCATACTATTACTCTTACAAAAGTCCATACTCTTTGAAACCGAAAAACAAACGCTCACAAATGATATTGAAAATTTGAAAAAGGATGTGCATCGATAATTTAAGCACGGATAAAGTTACAAAAATTCTAGATGCACAAAGAGGTGAGCATTCAAAATTAGGACTTGGTTACAAACCTTTTCAAAATGCTTTCAAGAAAAATGACCAAGGTTCGACTTTCGTACGTGCTAGTAGTTCCCACAATCTTATTTGCTTTTATTGTGGTAAAGTTGGACATTATGCTACTCATTGTAAATTGAAAAATAACTTTAGCTATTTTTGGAGACCCAAAAGTCTCAAAGCTAACCCCCATGGACCCCAAGATTATAGGGTACCTAAAAATAATTCATTTGTAGGTAATAGGGGCTATAACAACAATGGAGGATTCAAAATGGCTCGTGGACAACGGGTGTTCGCGCCATATGACCGGAAGGAGAGAACTCCAACATGAAGCTCCAAGAAGAGGGTATGGTCACCTTCGGGAATGGCAGAGGAAGAATTCTTGGAAATGGAGAAATTGGTAACTCTTCTTTCTCTCTTAGTAATGCTCTTTATTTTGAAGGGCTTAAGTTTAATTTGATAAGCATTAGACAACTTTGTGATTCAAATTATAATGTTATTTTCAATAAAAAAAATTCCTTATTGTTAAAAATGATGAAATTATTTGTGAAGCAAATAGAAAAGACAATCTTTACAAAATTTGCACAAGTGATTTGGTTAGTCAAAATGTTTCTTGTTTTATCGCCAATAATGATTTAACTAGTCTATGGAATAGACGACTTGGACATGTTGGATACAAAAATTTGCAAACTATTTACAAAAACCAACATGTAACAGGACTACCCAAATTGAATTTTGAAAATCTTGGCTTATGTGACACTTGTCAAAAGAACAAATTAGTTAAAAGTAGTTTTAAGCCCAAAAATGAAATTTTCACAACCAAACCCCTACAATTACTTCACCTTGATTTGTATGGGGATATTGGTACGGCTAGTTTAAGTGGAAAATATTACACCTTGTTATAGTCGATGATTTTTGTAGATATACTTGGGCTATCTTTCTTGCAAATAAAAGCGATGACGTTAATGAGTTTGTTAAGTTGTGTAGACTTATTGAAAATGAAAAGGAAGATACTATCAAGTCTATTCAAAGTGATCGAGGTGGTGAATTTGATGGAGAATTTAGAGTCTTTTGTGAAACCAAAGGATATGCTCATAATTTTTTGGCTCCAAGAACACCTTAACAAAATGGAGTAGCCGAAAGGAAGAATCGAACACTTCAAGAAATGAGTTGGTCTATGCTCAATGAATTTTCACTTCCAAAATATTTTTGGGCCGAAGCCGTAAGTACCACATGCTATGTTATTAATCGTGTTTATTTTCGTCCTAAATTGAATAAAACACCGTATGAGCTTTGGAAAGGAAGAACTCCAAATATTAGTTAGTTCAAAATATTTTGATGTAAGTGTTTTATTTTGAATACTAAGGATCAATTGGACAAACTTGATCCTAAGGCTGATGAAGGAATATTTATGGGGTACTCTATCAAGAGCAAACCATATCGGGTTTACAATAAAACTAGTATGGTCGTTGAAGAATCTATCCATGTCAAATTTAATGAATCCTCGGGTGTTGAAAGAATACCCAATGATGATAGTGATGAAGATGATGTTGTTGAACAAATTGTTCAAGATGATGCTCAAACTGATCAACCCTCTACTTCAAATGATCAACCTTCAACCTCAAATGTTCCTCAAGAAGACAAAGGTGATAATTCGGACCTTCCTGTGGCATTGAAATTTAAGGGAGATCACCCAAAAGATCTCATTATTGGTGATCCCCTTGATAAAGTGATGACTAGAAGAAAATTTGCCAAGAAAGCTCTTATATCTCAAAAAGAGCCTAAAAATGCTAAGGAAGCTATTGAAGATGAGGATTGGTTTTTAGAAATGCAAGAGGAGTTGAATCCATTTTTAAGGAATGATGTTTGGGAATTGTTACCTTGTCCTCCGTCACAAACAAATATTGGTACAAAATGGGTATTTCGGAACAAACTCGATGACCAAGGCAATATTGTCGAAACAAAGCAAGGTTAGTAGCTCAAAGGGTATTGCAAGAAGAAGGTATTGATTATGATGAAACTTTTGCACCCGTAGCACGTTTAGAAACTATTCGTATTTTACTTACCTATTCTTGTTTTAAAAATTTCAAGCTTTACCAAATGGATGTTAAGTCCACTTTTCTAAATGGTTTTATTCAAGAAGAAGTCTATGTAAAACAACCTCTGGGGTTTGAAAATATTTCTGGGCCAAATGATGTTTATAAACTTAAGAAGGCCTTATATAGTTTAAAACAAGCACCTCGCGCATGATATGATAGACTTAGCTCTTTTCTTTTACAAAATGGATTTACAAGAGGTAAAGTTGATACTACTCTCTTTATTTTTGAAAAAGGGCAAGATTGATTATTAGTGGAAATTTATGTTGATGATATTATATTTGGTGCTACTAATGAATCTTTGTGCAAGAAATTTTCTAAGTTAATGCAAGGTGAATTCGAGATGAGTATGATGGGGGAACTAAACTTCTTCCTTGGACTTCAAATTAAGCAATGCCAAGAAGGTATTTATATCTCACAATCAAAGTATACAAAAGAACTTTTAAAGAACTTTGGCATTGAAGAAGGAAAAACCGTCACTACTCCAATGGCAACCAATATTAAGTTAGACAAAGATGAAAAGGCAAGTCGGTTGATGAATCCAGGTATGGAGGTATGACTGGTAGTTTACTTTATTTAACCGCAAGTAGACCAGATATTCTTCAAGTCGTATGCCTATGTGCTCGTTTTCAAAGCAATCCCAAAAAATCTCATATGAGTGTCGTTAAACGGATTTTTCGATATTTGAAAGGCACTATCTCTTATGGTTTATTTTATCCAAAGAATGAAAAATTTTCTCTTAAAGGATATAGTGATTCGGACTATGCGGGAAATATTGATGATCGCAAAAGTACTTCCGCATCATGTCAATTTTTAGGCAATTTCCTAGTGTCTTGGTTTTCAAAGAAACAAAATTGTGTTTCACTTTCAACGGCCGAAGCCGAATATATTTTTGCAGATTACAAATGTTCTTTTGAAAATGTTCCAATCTTTTGTGATAATACGTCCGCTATAAATATTGCTCAAAACCCAGTTCATCATAACTGTACTAAACATACTGAGGTTCGTCATCATTTTCTAAGGGATTGCATTTCAAAACGAAAAATTGAGATGTCTTTTGTTCCGTCTCAAGATCAACTCGCGCATATTTTTACAAAACTGCTTTCCGCCGAGTTTTTTGTTTCAATTCAAGCTCGTTTAGGCATAATGCATATTGAATGAGTTCTATGTTTGCATTTTGCGCGTTTTTAAAACTTATGGGTGAAAAATCGGATTTTTGGATCAATATTCGGACATAAACTGAAAAAGAGCTCCAGGGACCGGATGGAGGATGGTCGGCCGGTAGAACATCACCTGGACCGGTCAGACCCCCCCTTGGACCTGTCACCTGGGCAAATTTTTGGTTAAGAAACTGTCTCTGTCCCAGCATTCTCATTTCAACGCATTTTGCTCCATTTTTCGCCCCTTTGCAAAATTCACACACATTTCACTCAAAATGATTTCCTTCTTGTAAATTCCATTATTTTGAGTTTATATTACTTGTATTTCATCATTCTTACGACTTCTCCAATTAATTGATAAGTTTAATTCTTTTTTAATCCCAATTGGGTTGAACCCTTGAGAAAGTACTTATATTTTGATATTTTGGTGAACTTCTTGTATATGTGTGTTGGGTATGATGATTATTGATAGATGTTATTTGAAGAATTGTATTTTGTGATGAAAATATTGGCTTGATTACAATTACAAGGGCTATATACATCTTATTTATTATTTGACGCACGCCAAGTGTTCGATGAAATATTTCAATGAAAATTTCTTCTATTACATGATTCTCTCGATTTCAACACTCTTATAAGTTTACAGAGATCACGTTTTGAGCTTTTGAAAGTTAAATGATCAAGTTTTCCCTTTGTATTTGAATTTTTAAGCTTAATTGTTCGAAAAGCTCGATAAATCGGTAAATTGCGCACTTTGATATGGCGATATGATGTTTTTATCGTGCTAACATTCTTTTTGATGATTCCAAAGAGGGATAAATATGAAACAAGCTCATTAGCTCAAAGAAGCTAGAAAAAGCTCGTAGAAAAAGCTATAGGCTGTGATTGAAAAAGCCAAAAGCTGTGGATTTAAAGTAGTCTAATGGATGAATAATGGACTTTTACTTGACTAATGATTTATTTTTGACAGGGGGAGCTTCTAAGCTCATGGAATTCAAGCTTAAATTGTTAAAGCTAAGCTTTTAGCTGTTATATACTTGCTTCTATTATCTCTCTTATTGTCCTTGTTGAAAGTGGGAGCTTTTACAAAATGTTCTTGAAAATCTTTATTCACATCCTTATGACTTTTATGCATGAATAGTTGTCACTTTTAATTGTTGTCACATGTAGACCGGAAAAATTGTATTATTTTCAAAATCGACCTCTGAAAATTGTTTTGATTTGTAATCATCAAAAGGGGAGTTTGTTAGATAAATGCTTTTATCATGATTTTGATGATTTTGTTTTTCTTGTGTTTTTACACAAAAAAAATGTTCCTAAATGTTGTCCAAATACTTTCAAATGATTTAAAATGTTTTTACTAATTTTTCGGAGTATTTCTTGAAGTTTATTTTCGACAAAAATTGGACAACACTTTTGTCTCGTGTTCGACCGGTCGCCCTATAGGGCAACCCATGTCTGAAGTTGATTTTTGAAATAGAAACGAGACGGTCGAAAGTTTTCAAGGGGTCTACCTGAGTTGGCTCAAAACTTGCTGAACTCTCTGTATTGCATTTTGAAGAGGCTGGACCGGTCCAAGAGGGGTTCGACCGGTTGGACCCTATGTCGACCGGTCACCCTGAGTAATTTTGTGCGATTTTTTTCAAACTCTTCTTTCTATTCGACTGGTCGCCCTATATGTTTATCAGCAAAATCTATCCATTGACAGCAGACAATTTTTCCTCATTTCAGGGGGTTGATTTCTAACAGCTATAATCTTGATTTTAATTGCATTTTTTTGTAGAAATCAAATCTCAAGAAGAAACCTATGTCTGGAAATCAATCCAAGACTTCTCCTATAAATAGAGAAAGATTTGAAGCAACAAGAGCAACACAACAACACAAGTAAATACATACAAGAAAACACTTTGTTCTTCATTGTCAAAATTCTTGTTGTAATAACCTAAGCTCTTGCACTTGTAAGAAGATTATGGTAATCTTCAAAGGTGGTGGTGTAATAATTGTGGTAACTATTTTTCCTTTTCGAAATCCTTCCCGGAGATACTGGGGTGGTAGAGCACGTAGTCCCTAGGTAGGGTGAAGCTCTATAAATCATTGAGTGTTGTTTATTTTCTGCGTTTATATTCTAGCTACTATCTTCATATTCAAAAAAGAGGGCGAAACTTGGAAAATCGGCATAATCTATTTACCCCCCCTCTAGATTATCGTAGCCACTTGACTAACAAATGTATCATACTGGCTCATGGTGCTTGTTTCAATCCATGCAATGCCTTCTTGAGCTTGTAGACTATATCTCCAATAGTTTTCTGCTCAAAACCTAAGGTTGCTCCACATAGACTTCTTCTTCCAATAGTCCATTTAAAAATGCACTCTTCACATCCATTTGATAAACAATAAAGTTCATATGTGCAGCATAAGCAAGAAACATTCTTATTGCTTCCAATCTGGCAACATGAGCCAAGGCTTCATCAAAATCTATACCTTCTTCTTGGCAATACCCTTTGGCTACAAATCTTGCTTTGCTTCTTACAACAGATCCTTCCTCATTCATCTTGTTTATGAAAACCCACTTAGTACCAATAACATTTTGGTGGGTTGGCCTTTGAACTAATTCCCATACTTTGTTCCTTTCAAACTGATTGACTCTTCTTGCATGGCTTTCGAATCAATGCGTGTCTTCAATCTTTGGAGACACATCTTTAGGCTCTATTTGGGAAATAAAAAAAGTGAAAATAGCTTCATGTTGTGCTCTGGATCTGGTTCTTATGCCATCTCTAACATCTCCAATAATTAACTCAGGTGGATGGTCTCTCAACCATCTCACATCAGGTTGGAGTAAGTCTGCTGGATTCAGCCGTCTTGCAGCTAAGTTGTCTTGAACAACTTCTTCATCTTCATTCAATTGTAGACCTTCCAGTTGTCTTTGAGATTCAGTTATCTCATCATTATCGGGGTTGAGTGCTCTCACATCAGCTTCAACATAAGGACTCTTCTGCATAGTTGGTTGATTCAGCTTATCAGCTAACTCATCAATGACTTCTCCATTCACATTAGGTTCATCAAAAACTACATGGATAGACTTTTCTATGACCATAGTCCTCTTGTTCAGCACTCTATAGGCTTTACACTCAGCTGAGTATCCCAAAAAGATACCTTCATCATCTTCAACATCAGAAGCCTTCAAATTATCCTTGCCATTATTATGGATGAAGCATTTACATCCAAATATCTTGAAATATCCAACATTTGGCTTTCTCCCTGTCCAAATCTCATAGAGAGTCTTGGTCAATTGCATGTTTATCATCTATTCTGAGTATAGCATGATGTATTTATGGCTTCAGCCCAAAATCTCTTAGGCAATCCAACTTCAGCTAACATTGTCCTTGCAGCTTCCTTGAGAGTTTTGTTACTTCTTTGTTCTTTGTGAAGTCCTTCTGCGATAACTCATGAGCAATACAATTTTCAACACAATACCGAGTTATAATCCCATTGACAAACTCAGTTCCTCTGTCAGATCTTATCTTTATAATGGTTTGGCTCTTCTCATTTTGATCTCTTCTCATCAGTTGGGTAACATCTGCAGTGTTTTCTTATTTTTACACATGAAAATCGTCCATGTATATCTTGAATAATTATCCCCCACCACTAAGGTGTATTTCTTTCCACTGATGCTAGTTGGTTCAATTGGACCAAATAAATCCATATGCAACAGATGCAATATCCTGGTTGAAGAAGGACTTGGCTTATCCTTGAATGATGATTTGATTTATCCGTGCATCACATATACTTTCCTTCTTGTACACTGAGTCTGGAAATCCTTCTACAAAATGACTCCTTGCAAGCTTGTTAATTGTCTTGAAATTCAGATGACTTGGCTTCTTATGCCACAGCCAACTTGATTCTGTTGTACTCCTTGCAAGCAGACATGTGCTTGGTGTAGCAGTAGACCAATCTATCACATACATATTCTTTTGCCTTGTTCCTTGCAGCACAATTTCATTTGATTCAGCCTCTTTGATCTGGCATATTCCCATGTTGAATCCTACGTTGTAGCCTTTGTCCCAGAGTTGGTTGATGCTTAACAGGTTGAAGTTGAGACCTTCAACATAAGCAACATATGTGATCTCCAATCCATTTTTCTCAATGGATCATGTACCTTTGATCTCCCCTGGAGCTTCATTTCCTCCAAATATGACTTTAGCACCTCTAATCTCCTTGAATCTTGTGATTTCTTTTATTTCCTTTCATATATGTCCGGAGCAATACCACTATCCATGTACCGTTTCCTTGGCACTGTTTGTTCCTTGAACTGCAATCAAGGAAATCGGTTTTAGTACCCATACTTATGCAGGTCCGGGGAGTTAGTGCCATAAGATGCTCCAACAAACCTATAGCCAGATGATCTGACTCTAAGAGGTTGCCATCTATCAGTACCATAATCATAATGCACATTAGCAAATTGCTTAGGGGTTTTAGGATCATCTCTTTGTCTCTTTTGTCGTATCTTTGGTGTGTGTTTTAGCAATTGCTTTCTTGGGTGCATATGTGTCGATAGTAGCTCTGTTGCCTTGGGAATGACCTTTGCTGAGGTTGAGGTCTTTGCCATTTTGGCTTGTATCCCATAGGTCTTTGTTGATGTTTCACATTATTCTAATCAGCTTGGTTTGGATAGTTTCTACCATTCCCATCATATGTATTTCTTTGATGAAATTTTTGGGGCTTTTTGTAGCTCTGTTTGGCTCTCACAGAGTATTTTCTGTTTAGAGTCTGCTGATGGACCTGTCTGGATTTCTTCTCAGCGGTACTTTCAGATACTCTATTGGCTTCTTTCCTTTACCTTTGTAACCAAGGCCAGTATGATTGTGATTGTGCTTTGGTGTGAATGTGGGTGCAACATTTGGTGTTTTGGGTTTTTGGGTTCCTTCATTGCTTGAAGATCCTTTTTCCAAAATCACTCTTGGAGTTTGACTGTGCACAAAGGAATTAAATCCTATGCATGTCTTGTCTCCACATTCGTTTTGACTCATAATAAGTTCATCCAATGATTTGGATGCTTTTGTAAATGAGGCAATCACATTTTTAAGATCTTTTTTCCTCTTTTCTGTAGCAACTAACTATGCTATGATCTTGGCATTTTCAGCCTTCAGCTTAGTGTTCTCATCAGCTATGTGACTTAGAGTACTCAGCTCTTTAGTCAGCTGTGAGTTTTAGCTTTTAAGCTGGATGTTTTCCTCATTTAAAAGTGTGTGAGAGGTTTTAATTTGCTCAAAATCTTTCATCATTTTGCCTAATGAATCATAAAGATCTGTGCGTGATGAAGTGTGTGTATCATAGCCACTATCGCCTGAATTAGAATGAGATAAGTTAGAATGTACCTCATCTTCTTGATCTTCTTGTTCTTTGGCCATGAGGCAGATCAAAGCCTCTTCCTCTGAATCACTTGAGTAGTCAGCTTCACCACTATCCAAGTCTGCTGCTTCTTTGCACTTGGCTGGCTCAACAGTCTCAGTAGCCAACATGGTTTTTTCTTTTCATGTCTTCTTTCCCTGAAGACTTTTCTTTCTTCATCGTCTCTATACTTGTTGACTGGTGGATAGGAACAATCAATAGCAAAATGTCCTGGTTGTCTGCAATTCCAACACAAGTTCTCAGCTCTTTGATCAGCTCTGTCGGTTCTTTGATTATCAACTCTCTGATTCTCAGCTCTCTTGGGCGGCCTATCCTTCCTTGCTTTGGAAGGTGCTGAATGTCTTCTTGAGGTTTCACCCTTGTTCCTTTTATAGTTCTTGTTAAAGAACTTGTTGAATCTCTTTACCATGAGGGCAATCTCCTCCTGGTCAATGGACTCCTTTGGCCCAGCTCTTTTCCCATCACTGGCCAACAATGCAGTTGTCTTTGGTACAGCTATTTCCTCTTGCTCTTTTCTTCTCAGCTCAAACTCATAAGCTTTGAGGTCTGAGAATAGCTCATGATTGTATGTTTTTTAGAGGTCCATTGAATGTCTCAGGGCCATGACCTTCATTTTCCATTCAGCTGGGAGGGCTCTTAAAATCTTCATACATATCTCACGAGTGTATTCTTTCCCAAGAGCCGAAAGCTCATTTGTTATCTCTGTAAATCTGGCTTCCAGCTGATCCAGAGTTTCACCTGCAAGCATTTCAAAATTTTCAAATTTTTAAACAGCAACAGTTAATTTCTTTGGCTAATTTGCAATACTTGACTTTGTTGAACATCGCCTTGTCCAACGTCTTGTAGATTATATCCTTGGCCACATTGTCCAGGTTAGATCTCTTTCGATCTTCATTTGTCCATTATGTGCGTGATTTTTCAACCATGGTTGGTCTAGCTTCAATGACCTCTCCTTCATTTTGCGAGTCTTTGCTCTTTGCTTGATGTTGACTTTGTATATTTGCAATGGCCCATCCTTTATCAAAAGCCACATTTCTTCGTGTAAAGCGGATAGATGAGCCTGCATACAAATTTTCCAGTCATCAAACTTTTCCACAGTAAACATTGGAATACGAGTTAGATTTGCTTCCAAGATAATAACTTTGCTTAAAAAGATGAAAGACTTTGAATAACACAAGTATTAAAACCTTTGAAAAATACTGAGATCTAGTTCAGTAACCAGTGTGGGAGGCTCAATGAACCAACTGCTCTGATACCACTTGTAGGTCCCAAGGGGTATGGTGTAAGGTTTAGAAGGGGGGAGGGGTTGAATAAACCTTACCAAATTTTCGGTTTTAGTCCTTTTAAGATTGTTCAACATAGTTGACTCAAATCAGTTGTGTCCTTGAGGGACAGCTAAGTTGGCTATATTCAATTAAGTTCCGAAACACTTGATTTCGATAGAGTGTTGATAGTATAACTCATTTTCGCTTAAGCCAAATACTTAACTTAGTTGATTTGGTTTTTAACAACGGAAGACTTAACACCCTTTGATTGATTTAAAGCTTATTTTTAACACTTGTTTTAGCACTTAGTTAATTATCAGTTGGATAGCAAATTTAACTAAAAACAGATATAAAGTAGATGCAGGAATGTAAGTGCTGTGGTTCGAAGATGGGGTAATTCTTCTAATCCACTCTTCTCCAACTCCTGGAGGAATCCACTAAGTAACAGATCAAGTTACAAAGCAGTGAACAGTCTAGAGATAGCCTTGATCACACAGCTGGCTTCTCCTACGACTCAGCTTCTTCACGAGGCAGCTGTCTTGCTACTTCAGTTCACTTTCAAGTCCTTGGATTTGATCACGAAGCCCCCCAATAAACTTAAAACTTGGTTCGACCTTGAACCTTTCTACGATCCTTCAACTTGGAAAGTAGACCCCTTTTTGATCTTAAAATTGTTTCCTCTTCAACTGGTTGAAGTTGTCTCTCCTTCACAGCTTGTGTTGGATCGAGTTTCTTCGAATTTTAGACTTGAGGAATGTCTTGAAAAGCTTTGAGAATATTGCAGGTTAATTGCTTGCTCAATGAATGCTTGTTCGTGCTAGGTTCAGGTAATCAAGGAAACCTTTTCTCAAATGCTTCCTCAGCCTTTTATAGTGCACATTTGAAATTTGCCCGTTGAAGAGATAGGCTAGTTTCAAATGTCACTTTGTGTTCGTTGGCTTGTCTTTTCTTGGTCTGCAGCACTTGTGATGTTGACCCTTCCTCGTATTAAATGGCATCGCAGCCTTGTAGATTCTGACACAAGTTGCAGTGCTTCCCATTGGATTATTCCTTATGCATATTTCTGGGCCAAATACTTTAAGACCTGCCAGCTTGACATATTACTATATCGAGTAATATTCTTAACTTTATTCCAACGGATCTAAGTCAATTGTCTTGACTTGACTGCTGCTTTTACCCCAGGTGACTTGAGTCTTCTCTAATCATAAGATTGACTCAACTGTTAGACTTGGCTCTTTAAGTTGACTTAACTGACACTTCTCACAGTTGTTCCTCAGCTGATTCTCCTTCAGTCGATTCCTTGACTTCCTTCATGGCCATACTCAGCTGACACACAACAGAGTCTTCTTTTCCACTCTGCAGTTGACTTCTTGTATTCTTGACTTGGCTGACTTCACTTAGCTCTTCCAGTCTTATCTATTACAATACAAAATTACAAGAAAAATGGGGTGCCAACTTCCTAGTCTAAGTTTTACATGGTATCATCAGAATCTAACAAATAAATTTCCTAACACACATTCCAGATCTATCAAACTGATACCCATTGACTAAGAGATCGAAAAGATAGCAAAACAGTTAAGGAAAAGATCGAAACGATGACGAAAAAGAACGATGCGACGGTGTGAACAACAGAAACAACAAGGAGCGTCGGTTGCAGATTGGCAGAACTAGATAGAGGAGAGGCCCATGAGAATGGCAGTTAGAGATTAATTCTAGCCGGAAGTTAATCAAAGGTATGGGGGTGTGGCCCGTCTGCCGATTAACGCAAATAATTCCGAACTAAAACCCGCGTTGATCCAGATGGTGTCACAAAACCAGTTTGAGGGGAGAGCCGTAGAGGAAATAATTCCGAATGCGCATCTGGCGCAATTTTTAAAGATTTGTGATACAGTAAAGATGAATGGTATTTCTAAGGATATCATTCAATGCCGCCTTTCCGATAAGGCTGAGGGATGGTTATCTTCTTTAACAGCACCTGCGACAGATTGGGCTGAATTGACTTAAAGGTTTCTGGCTAAGTACTTTCCCTCGAGCGAGACACTACAACTAAAAAGTGAAATCACTCAATTTAGGTAATTAGATGGAGAGCCATTACATGAGGCATGGGACAAATTTAGAGAACTATTGAGGAAATGCCCTCAACTCGAATATCCCGACTACCAACTAATCATGAAAATCTTTTCACTAAACTGCAAGAGTACAGTATAGCTAGCAGATAATGGCGAGCAAGGTCGTATTCCTCAGGGATTGAATACGAAAGACCTAGGCAATAGTAAATATTGTATTCCAATTTTATTGAAGTGGTCCAAAATCAGAAATTATCATCTAAACTAAACCTAAATTAACAAGTAAAATATTTATAAATTTATAAACACCCGAACTCCATAAGTTTTTAACAAATATGAAAGTAACCCTATGCACATAATCTCAACATGCTTCTTCAATATTAAATCCAATTAATGTTTATCAAAATCATTTTATGTATTTCTATGGTTTGAATTTCTAAATTAGTTTATTCCCCCTCTCGGGTGGCGCATATGTTAGTCCAAGTGGCTACGATAATCTAGAGGGGGGGTGAATAGATTATCTCGGTTTTTCAGATTTTGCCCTCTTTTTCGAATAATCAAACAAAGACGAGAATGTAAATGCGGAAATGAAACAACACTCGTCGATTTAAAGAGGTTCAACCCACCTAGGGCCTAATCCTCTACCACCCCAGTATATCCGGGATGGATTTCAAAAGGAAAAAAGATTTTATTAATTTACCAAAAATTAATACAACACCTTGAGGATTACCACAACCCTCTTACACCACCTTGAGGATTACCACAATCCTCTTACAACACCTTTGAAGATTACCACAACCTTCAAACACCTATCACCTAGATCACCCAAGTGTATTCTTACCACAAGAATACTCACAAGGATGTCTTGTGTTGAATGATGACCAAAATCAAGATTACAACTCAATAATGATTGATACAATATGAGTACAAGTGTAATCAAGAATTGAAAGCCTAGACCTCAAATTTGTGCAAGTGAAAGTGCTAAGGCTAATACAACAAGATATATGAAAGTGTTTGCTTTGTTTGCTCTTTGCTTGTATATTGTGTTGTGTCTTGTTGCTTGAATGAAGCCTCTATTTATAGGAGAGGTCTTGGCTTTGATTCAGACATTGGCTCCTCCTTGGGGAGTGATTTCTTTGCAAAAGAAACCATTTAAAATCATCAATATAGCTGTTAGAAATCAATCCCACAAAATAGGGAAAAGTCATCGAAAATGCAACGGATAGTTTCTTTGATAAACGAGGGGGTTCGACCGGTCGCACGAGATAAGATTGAAATTGAATTCTGCGAATTTTTACACAGGGGACCGGTCGAAGGGGGTTCGACCGGTCGCCTTTGGTCTTGACCGGTTGGGGTTGATAGAAAATCAAAACAGAGAAGTCGCATTTGAGAGGGCACTCCCAGTGCAGGTCGCCCGGTGGTCGGCCGGTGCCCTCACGATCGCCACACAGTCGGCCGAGTGTCGCCGCTCCCCATTTTCTCTTACGTTCCATTTTTGTTTCAAAACTCAACTCAGTGCGGGTTGCCCTATAGGGCGGCCAGTCGAAACTGAAACAAAAGTGTTGTCCAATTTTAAATCTAATATAAACTTCAAGAAATACTCGAAAAATAGTAAAAACATTTTAGATCGATCGGAAGTGTTGGGACAACATTTAGGGACATTGTTTTGGTATAAAAACTCATTTGAACAAAATCATCAAAATTATGATAAAAACATTTATCTAACAAACTCCCCTTTTTGATGATTACAAACCAAAACAATTTTCAAGAGGACGATTTGAAAAACAAAATAATTTTACGGTTTATGAGTAAACTATCCGTTTAAAAAACATTTTACAAAAGCTCCCCCTATCAACAAGCACATTAATAAGAAATATTGCATAAGCTAGAAGCACAAGCTTTTACAAAATAAACAACAACTCCATGAGCTTAGAAGCTCCCCCTGTCACAAATACTTATTATCCATGCAAACAAGTTCATAAAACAATCATTGGATCTGAGTTTTCTTCACAACTTATGGCCTTAATAAGCCATAGCTTATAGCTTCTATCATGAGCTTTTATTAGCTTCTTTGAGCTAACGAGCCAATTTCTGTTTCTCCCTTTGGAATCATCAAAAAAATGTTAGGATGATAAAAACATCATAGAAGTATATCAAAGTGCGCCAAAGAAATGGTTTATCAACCATTGAGCAATTTAGGCTTAAAAACCAAGGAAAATGGGAGAAATGTATCATGAAGAGTTCATACGCTCGTTTTATTTCCCAAAACATGATCTCAATGAGTATTGAAGACTTTTGGAAGCGAGAGAATCATGTAGAAGTTGAAATTTTCATTGTGACATTTCATCGAACACATTGTGGGCGTGAAAAATAAAAAGAGTTGTATATAGCCCTTGTAAATGATCCAAGCCAAAAAATTGCATCACCAATTCACATCAAACATCATACAATACAACATAATAACTAAGCTCATCAAGATCATAAGCAAAAATATCAAGAAATATACAAGAAAGCCATAAACTCGAGGTTCAACCCAATTGAGCAAAGTAAGGAAAATTCTTACCATTTGATCGGAAAAGATGAGCAATGATGATGATGAACATGCTATATAAGGTCAAGATATGAATTGAATGCATGAAAATCAATTTTGAGTGAAAATTGTGTGCATTTGGCAAAGGGGACGAAAAATGGCAAAAAGAAGTGAAAATAACAAATGTCAAGACAGAAGCGAACTTAAACCAAAAATTTGGCCTAGAGGGCGACGGGTCGTGGTTGAGGCGGCCGGCCGGCGTTGAGGGCGATCGGTTGCCCTCAACCTCTTCAAATTTTGTTTTGTCAAATTTTTCAAAATCCGAATTTTCAACCAAAAATCCGATTTTTCGCCCCTATGTTTTAAAAATATGCAAAATGCAAACGTAGACCTCATTCAATATGCATTATGCCTAACCGAGCTCGTATTGACGCAAAAGTCTCGGAAGTTAGCGGTTTTGTAAAAATGTCCGCTAATTGATCTTGAGATGGCACAAACGATATCTCAATTTTTCGTTTTGAAACACAATCCCTTAGAAAATGATGTCGAATCTCAATATGTTTATTACGGTTATGATGAACCGGGTTTTGAGCAATATTTATAGCGGATATATTATCACAAAAGATAGGTATGTTTTCAAAAGAGCATTTGTAATCCGCTAAGGTTTGTTTCATCCAAAGAAGTTGAGTACAACAAAATGCGGCGGAAATATATTCGGCCGGCCGTTGAAAGAGAAACACGTTTTCTTCTTTGAAAACCATGAAACTAGGCAATCGCTAAAAATTGACATGATCCGGAAGTACTTTTCCGATCATCAATATTACCCGCATAGTCCGAATCACTATAACCTTTAAGAGAAAAATTTTCATTCTTTGGATAAAATAAACCATATTGAATAGTGCCTTTCAAATATCGAAAAATCCGTTTAAGACTCATATGAGATTCTTTTGGATTGCTTTGAAAAACGAGCACATAGGCATACGGCATGAAGAATGTCCGGTCTACTAGCGGTTAAATAAAGTAAACTACCAATCATACCTCGATACTTGGATTCATCAACCGTCTTGCCTTTTTCATCTTTGTCAATTTTGACATTGGTTGCCATAGGAGTCGAGACGATTCTTCCTTCTTCAATGTCGAACTTCTTCAAAAGTTCTTTTGTATACTTTGATTGCGAAATATAAATACCTTCTTGGCATTGCTTAATTTGAAGTCCAAGAAAGAAATTAAGCTCTCCCATCATGCTCATTTCAAATTCACCTTGCATTAACTTAGAAAATTTCTTGCACAAAGATTCATTAGTAGCACCAAAGATAATATCATCAACATAAATTTGCACAAGTAAACAATCTTGCCCTTTTTCAAAAACAAAGAGTGTAGTATCAACTTTACCTCTTGTAAAACCATTTTGCAAAAGAAAAGAGCTAAGTCTATCATACCATGCGGGGTGCTTGTTTTAAACCATACAAAGCCTTTTAAGTTTAAAAACATCATTAGGCCTAGAAAAATTTTCAAACCCCGGAGGTTGTTTTACATAGACTTCTTCTTGAATAAAACCATTTAAGAAAGCGGATTTAACATCCATTTGGTAAAGCTTGAAATTTTTAAAACAAGAATGGGCAAGTAAAATGCGAATAGCTTCTAAACGTGCTACGGTGCAAATGTTTCATCATAATCAATACCTTCTTCTTGACAATACCCTTGAGCTACTAACCTTGCCTTATTACGAACAATGTTGCCTTGATCATCAAGTTAGTTCGGAATACCCATTTTGTACCAATAATTGTTTGAGATGGAGGACAAGGTACTAATTCCCATACATCATTTCTTTCAAATTGATTCAACTCCTCTTGCATTTCTAAAAACCAATCTTCATCCTCAATAGCTTCCTTAGCATTTTTAGGCTCTTTTTGAGATATAAGAGCTTTCTCGGCAAAATTTCTTGAGTCATTACTTTATCAAGGGGATCACCAATAATAAGATCTTTTGGGTGATCTCCCTTAAATTTCAATGCTACGGGAAGATTGAAGTATCACCCTATCTTCTTGAGGAACATTTGAACTTGAAGGTTGATCATTTGAAATAGAAGGTTTATCATTATGAGCATCAGTTTGAACAATAGGTTCAACAATATCCTCTTCATCACTATCGTCATTGGGTATCCTTTCAACACCCGAGGCTTCATTAAATTTGACATGAATAGATTCTTCAACAACCATGCTAGTCTTATTGTAAACCCGATATGCTTTGCTCTTGGTTGAATACCCCATAAATATTCCTTCATCGGCCTTAGGATCAAGTTTGTCCAATTGATCCTTAGTATTCAAAATAAAGCACTTACATCCAAATATTTTGAAATAACTAATATTTGGAGTTCTTCCTTTCCAAAGCTCATATGGAGTTTTATTCATTTTAGGACGAATATAAACTCGATTAATGACATGGCAAGCGGTACTTACGCTTCGCCCAAAAATATTTTGGAAGTGAAAATTCATTTAGCATGGACCGACTCATTTCTTGAAGTGTCCGATTCTTCCTTTCGGCTACACCATTTTGTTGAGGTGTCCTTGGAGCCGAAAAATTGTGTGTATATCCCTTGGTTTCACAAAAGACTCTAAACTCACCGTCAAATTATCCACTTTCGATCACTTGAATAGTTTTAATAGTATCTTCCTTTTCATTCTCAATGCGTCTACACAACTTAACAAACTCATTAACGGCATCGCTTTTATTTGCAAGAAAAAGAGCCCAAGTGTATCTAGAAAAATCATCAACAATTACAAAAGTGTAATGTTTTCCACTTAGACTAGTACCAATATCCCCATACAAATCTAGGTGAAGAAGTTGTAGAGGCTTGGTTGTGGAAATTTCATTTTTGGGCTTAAAACTACTCTTAACTAATTTGTTCTTTTTGACAAGTGTCACATAAGCCAAGATTTTCAAAATTCAATTTGGGTAGTCCTTTTACATGTTGGTTTTTGTAAATATTTTTCAAACTTTTATATCCAACATGTCCAAGTCGCCTATGCCATAAACGCGTTAAATCATTGTTGGCGACAAGACAAGAAACATTTTGACTAACCAAATCACTAGTAGAAATTTTGTAAAGATTGCCTTTTCTATTTGCTTCACAAATAATTTCATCATTTTTACGAATAAGGCATTTTTCTTTATTGAAAACAACATTATAATTTGAATCACAAAGTTGGCTAACACTTATCAAATTAAATTTAAGCCCTTCTACTAAAGAACATTATTAAGAGAGAAAGAAGAGTTACCAATTTCTCCATTTCCAAGAATTCTTCCTTTGCCATTGCCGAACATGACCATACCCTCTACTTGGAACTTGATGTTGGTAAAAAGTTCTCTCTTTCGGTCATATGGGCGTGAACATCCGCTGTCCACGAGCCATTTCGAATCCTCCATGGTTGTTATAGCGCCTATTACCTACAAACGAACCATTTTTAGGTACCCTATAGTTTTGGGGTCCATGGGGTTAGCCTTGAGACCTTTGGGTCTCCAAACAAAGCTAAAATTATTCTTCA
The DNA here is from genome assembly GCA_016081115.2 of Rehmannia glutinosa. Taxonomy (NCBI): domain Eukaryota; kingdom Viridiplantae; phylum Streptophyta; class Magnoliopsida; order Lamiales; family Orobanchaceae; genus Rehmannia; species Rehmannia glutinosa. The sequence continues at coordinate 236,919 of JABTTQ020000475.1, forward strand.
ATTTACAATTGCTAGCATAGTGACCAACTTTACCACAATAAAAGCAAGTAATATTATGGGCACTTTTAGCACGTACAAAATTCGGACCTTGATCATTTTTCTTAAAGACTTTTGAAATGGTTTGTAACCAAGTCCTTGTTTTGAATGCTCACCTCTTTGTGCATCTAAAATTTTAGTAACCTTATACGTGCTTAAATTAAAACGATGCACATCCTTTTTCAAATTATCAATATCATTAGTGAGCATTTGTTTTCGGTTTCAAGAGTTTGAATTTGAGTAAGGGTAATAGCATGAACATGATCAAGAGTCTCATAAGATGTAAATAATTTATCCTTTTCTATTTTAAGCTCTTTATGCTCCTTCTTCTTTAAACTCTTGTATTTAACAATCAATTTTTGAAATTCATTTTGCAACTCATCAAAATCACATTGCAATTCATCAACTAAGGAGGAGGTAGAGGAGTTAGAGCGCACCTCATTATTTTCATCGTCTATAGCCATAAGACCATGTTCGGTTTCACCTTCCTCGTCGGATGTCTCGAGTAGCTCATCCCAAGTTTTGACATCCGCATTTAGAGCCTTTTTTTCGGAAAAGGCTTCTTTTTCATTTGTTCCTCCTCATTGAGTTTTGGGCAATCGGCTATGAAGTGCGGGTTTTCCGCGACTTAAAGCAATCATTATCTCTTGGTTTTCTTGCTTTATTTTTATTCACAAATTTTGCAAATTTTCGAACAAGTCGCCGTTTCCTCATCATCATCATCATTATCATAGTATGCATTATTAGAAGAGGAAGCAAGACCTTTAGGAATATTTTGCATACCCGATTGATTGATGGTTGGTTTGGTATTCTTCCTCTCCTTGAGATAGACTTCATAGATGAGGAGGTTCCCAATGAGCTCGTCAAACTTGAGTGTCTCAAGATTTTGTGCTTCCGTGATTGCCGTCACCTTTTTCGGACCATGAGCCGAGGAAGAGCATTCAATACCTTAGTCACTTTGTCTTCTTGGAGATGACTTTACCGAGGGCCACAAGAGGATTGACAATGTTGTCAAGCCTTTCCACCATCTTGGAGATGCTTTCACCATCGTACATGTTAAAGTTTTCAAAGTCTTTAACAAGCATGGTCTTTCTAGCTTGCTTGACTTTCTTTGTCCCTTCATATATAGTCTCCAATTTTTCCCAAACCTCATGTGCCGACCTTATGCCTCGTATGCGATTGTACTCGGTGGCGGTAAGTGAGCAATGCAAAATATTTAAGGCCTTACCGTTTAGAGAGAAAGCCTTCTTATCATTTTCATCGAACTCCTTGAAAGGTTTAGAGCCGAGGTGCCATCCTCCATTTTTTTCGTTGGTTGATCAACTCCTTCAATAACCACATTCCATATGTCAAACCCGCACCCTTGTAGAAAGCACTCCATACGGTCTTTCCAAAATGCGTAGTTGTTGGCGTCGAACAATGGTGGCTTGTTGGTGGAGGCGCCGGTGGTGAGATAAGCGTCATTCGTAGCCATGGATCTTTCATCTTTACTCGGGCGAGCTAGCCAAAGAGTTTGGCTCGATACCACTTGTTAGTCCAGTGGCTACGATAATCTAGAGGGGGTGAATAGATTATCTCGGTTTTCGATTTTGCCCTCTTTTTGAATAATCAAACAAAGACGAGAATGTAAATGCGGAAATGAAACAACACTCGTCGATTTAAAGAGGTTCAACCCACCTAGGGCCTAATCTCTACCACCCCAAGTATATCAGGGATGGATTTCAAAAGGAAAAAGATTTTATTAATTTACCAAAAATTAATACAACACCTTGAGGATTACCACAACCCTCTTACACCACCTTGAGGATTACCACAATCCTCTTACAACACCTTGAAGATTACCACAACCTTCAAACACCTATCACCTAGATCACCCAGTGTATTCTTACCACAAGAATACTCACAAGGATGTCTTGTGTTGAATGATGACCAAAATCAAGATTACAACTCAATAATGATTGATACAATATGAGTACAAGTGTAATCAAGAATTGAAAGCCTAGACCTCAAATTTGTGCAAGTGAAAGTGCTAAGGCTAATACAACAAGATATATGAAAGTGTTTGCTTTGTTTGCTCTTTGCTTGTATATTGTGTTGTGTCTTGTTGCTTGAATGAAGCCTCTATTTATAGGAGAGGTCTTGGCTTTGATTTGAGACATTGGCTCCTCCTTGGGGAGTGATTTTTCTGCAAAAGAAACCATTTAAAATCATCAATATAGCTGTTAGAAATCAATCCCACAAAATAGGGAAAAGTCATTCGAAAATGCGGCGGATAGTTTCTTTGATAAACGGGGGTTCGACCGGTCGCACGGAGATAAGATTGAAATTGAATTCTGCGAATTTTTACACATGGGGACCGGTCGAAGGGGGTTCGACCGGTCGCCGCCTGGTCTTGACCGGTTGGGGTTGATAGAAAATCAAAAGCAGAATACGCATTTGAGAGGGCACTCCCAGTGCACCGGCCGCCTGGTCGTCGGCCGCCCTCACCGGCCGCCCACAGTGGTCGACGGCCGCTCTCCCCATTTTCTCTTACGTTCCATTTTGTTTCAAAACTCAACTCAGTGCGGGTTGCCTATAGGCGATAAGTCGACTGAAACAAAAGTGTTGTCAATTTTAAATCTAATATAAACTTCAAGAAATACTCCGAAAAATAGTAAAAACATTTTAGATCGATCGGAAGTGTTGGGACAACATTTAGGGACATTGTTTTGGTATAAAAACTCATTTGAACAAAATCATCAAAATTATGATAAAAACATTTATCTAACAAAGCATAAGCAGGTTGATTAATAACAATTCTAGGTCTCGACACGTTATAATTACTATTAACTCCCAAAAGATCTTTGAATTGAAGTACTCTCACAAACGATTTGTAGATCTCCCAACACTTTGCACCCATTTATGTCGAACTCAATTTTCGTTTTGTTAAAACTCATCTCCGAAATATGAACTAACAAATATGACATGCAAATTATTGATAAGATAATCTACAAGAATTAAGCATTTGAATTCATATAATAGAACACATAAACCAAATAAGAAAACAATCAATATAGATTTAACATGAATCCACAGTTTTGATCATGTCCTAGGATCAGAAAGATTAGCACAACATATTTGATAACAATATCATAGACAAAGTTGAAATCAAATAGTTTGACATCGTTTAAGTACAAACAAGAGATCTAAACTAGGAAAGATAGAACCCTTCTTGTCAGGATGGATCCTCCTTTCCAGCCTTGAACCCTTGTGCTTTTGTAGATGCGAAAGGTCTTGTCGTGTTCTTCGTAGATTTGCCCTCCTCTCTCAGAAGACTGTAAATTTGTGTTATTTGTTATGATCTCATCTTTTCGTCCATGGCCTTGGTCCCCTTTATATAGGTTCTTTGAGAGATCATCAATAGAGTTCAGACGGAAATAAGAATCAAAAATTAATCGCAAACAAACCACACGGCCATGTGAAATCACACAGTCCGGCCGTGTGAAATCACACAGTCCAACTGCTATGAAGAAGCCGAAAGGAAAGTGCTTCAAGTGTGGCAAAAGGGTCATTTGGAAAAGGATTGTCCCAGGATGAACAAAACGCCAGGTAATATTGGTGATTTGAATGTCATTGAGGCCTGTTTAGTGGAGAATTACAATGATAAATGGATCATTGATTCAGGAGCCACTAACCATGTTTGTTACTCTTTGCAGTGGTTCAAACAAAGTAGGTCATATAGCAAAGGACAAAGAAGCTTGACATTGGGAAATGGAGATCGAGTCTCAGTGATGGCTATTGGTTTAGTTGAGTTATCTTTTGATAATGATAGGACTTTGTTTTTACAAGATTTTTTATTCGTACGATTTTAAGAGGAATTTGATCTCTGTTAGTTGTTTAATTGACATGGTTTAACAAGATTCACTTTGATTCCTCGGTTTCAATAATAAAGTAAATCTTCTTTTATTTGTTCTGGTACTTTGTTGAATGGTCTTTATTTTCTTAGTCTTATATCATATGCTATATTTGATGTTGAACCTGTGGATGATGATGAACATATACACCTATCGAAAAAGAAAAAATTTTCAAATGAAACATATCTTTGGCATTTTCGATTAGGTCATATTAATCCAAATAGGATACATGGTTTGGTTAAAAGTGGGATATTAATTTCCCTGGTCTTTGAACCTATACCAATGTGTGAATCGCTTGGAAGGAAAAATGACAAAGAGGCCTTTTAAGGCCAAAGGAAATCGTGCAACCATTCAACTTGAGTTGGTACATCTTGATGTGTGTGGACAATGAGCGTGTGCTAGAGGAGGGTATGAGTATTTCATTACTTTTCAGCGATGATTACTCAAGATATGGATATGTATACCTAATGCGCCATAAGTCTAAGAAGCTTTTGTTAAGTTTCAAGAGTTTAAAGGCCGAGGCGAGAAAAGCAATTAGGTGTCCATCTCAAACAACTTCGGTCCCGATCGAGGTGGTGAATACTGTCAGTGAGTTCAAGTCATACTTGACTCAAGAGGGGATAGTTTCACAATTGTCACCGACACGCCACAAATGTAACGGGGTAAATTTGAAAGAAGAAATAGAACTCTTTTAGATATGGTGAGGTCTATGCTCGAGTTATTCATCATTACCCGTGTCCTTTGGGGCTATGCCTAGAAACATTGTGTACCTTTTGAACTTGGTTCCATCAAAATCTATTCCAAAGACGCCCACAGAATTATGGAAAGGGCGTAAGCCTAGCTTGAACCATATTTGGATTTGAGGTGTTCCGACACATGTCTACAACAGAAGCCAAATAAAATGGAATCTAAATGCGAAGTGTGCTTGTTTATGGATACCCTAAAGGAACAAGAGGTGGAATTTTCTATAGTCCAACAAATAAGAAAGTTTTTGTGAGCACTCACGGTACATTCTTAGAGGATGACTATGTGAAAAATTTCAAACCCAATAGTACGGTAGTTCTTGAGGAACTTGCTTCAGGTCGGGAACTTCCTAAGACTCTTGAGGCACCACAACTTGTTCATGTGATTGTTCAAAGAAGGGAAAACGTTCCTCAAGGTGAACAAACACAAGAACCAATTGAACAATATGCAGATATACATATGGAACCAATAGAATTACAAGAACCACCTGTTCAAAACAATGAAGAGATTGATAACCCACAACAAAACTTGAATCCTCCTGTAGATGCACAACAACCAGTGCGGTTCACTCGTAGTGGGAGACAGATTCGCAAACCCACGAGATATGTTTTGTTGGGTGAATCTTATCAAGCCATCTCTAATGATCATGATGACGATCCCACAAGTTATAGTGAAGCATTGGAGGACGTTGATGTTCAGGAATGGCTTAAGTCTATGCACCGAGAGATGGATTCCATGTACTCCAACTCTGTTTGGTCTCTTGTAGAAACACCTAAAGGGGTAAAACCCATTGGGTACAAGTGGATCTACAAGAGAAAGAGGGGATTAGACGGGAAGGTGGAAACCTTCAAAGCTAGATTGGTGGCGAAAGGGTATACTTAAAAAGATGGCATCGATTATGATGAAACCTTTTTGCCAGTTGCCATGCTTAAGTCTATCAGGATACTCTTAGCCGTAGCAGCAAGTCTCGACTATGAAATTTGGCAGATGGATGTCAAAACAGCTTTTCTAAATGGAAATTTAGAAGAAGACATTTATATGCGGTAACCAGATAGATTCATAGCTAAATGTCAAGAACACATGGTTTGCAAGTTGCATAAGTCCATTTATGGGCTAAAGCAAGCATCAAGGTCTTGGAGTATCAGGTTTGATCAAGCTGTTAGATCATTTGGTTTTCTGAAGAGTCCTGATGAACCTTGTGTGTATAAGAGAATTCAAGGTGCAATAGTAGTTTTTCTAGTTCTATACGTAGATGATATTCTCTTGATTGGAAAAAATGTTGAGGTATTATCAGACGTAAAAGGTTAGCTGAACAATCAATTTGAGATGAAGGACTTGGGAAAAGCTAATTATATTCTTGGCATTAAGCTTTTACGAGATCGAAAGAATAAGTTATTAGCATTATCCCAAGCTTCTTATATTGATAAAGTCCTGGCTAAATTCAACATGGAAAATTCTAAGAAGGGATCATTACCTTTCAGACATGGAATTCATCTTTCTAAGGAGCAATTACCAAAAACTCCTGAAGAGAAAGAACGCATGAGTAGGATACCTTATGCATCAGCAGTAGGTAGTCTCATGTATGCCATGTTGTGTACTAGACCAGATTTCTGCTACGCAGTGGGAGTAGTAAGCCGATATCAATCAAATCGTGGGGAAGAGCATTGCGTTGCAGTTAAGCATATACTCAAGTATCTTAGGAGAACGAGAGATTATATGCTGGTATACCCTAATGGGAGTCTAGAAACCATTAGTTACACAGACTCTGACTTCCAAAGAGATATTGACTCAAGAAAATCTACATCTGGATATGTTTATACATTATATGGTGGAGCCATTTGTTGGAGGAGTGTCAAACAAACTTGTGTTGCAGACTCTACAACTGAAGCTGAATATGTGGCTGCGTCAAAAGCTGCAAAGGAAGCTGTGTGGCTGAAAACGATTTTTATAGATCTCGAGGTGATATCTTGCGCATATCGGCCCATAACACTTTATTGTGATAATAGTGGGGTTGTAGCACAATCTAAAGAACCAAGATTTCATAAGAGACAGAAACATATAGAGAGGAAGTACCACTTGATCCGAGATTTCATTCAAAGAGGAGATACAATGGTTGTCAAGATAACATCAGAGAAAAACTTAGCGGATCCATTTACAAAGAGTTTGTTTGGACGTGTGTTTGAGAGCCATGTTAATTCTATGGGTCTTAAGAGAGTCCCGGACTTGCTCTAGAGCAAGTGGGAGATTGTTAGTTTTATGCTCTAGAAGCAAGACAAATATTATATTATGCCATTTGTCATTCTGAAATAAATTATTCTTTTTCATATATGCACATTGTTATACGGAAAAGGTCCGGATTAATTATATAGTATATGATCGTGTGGATACGTCTACAGAAGGCATGATCATAGGTTCTCAAAATTAATGAATTGGTTTCACAGTTGTTAAATAAAGTTGGGCACTTTATTTAGGCTGCAATATTTTATGAAATAATATGTCTTGATTATTATAAAATATTGGTGTGAATTATTCACATTGATTGGATCAAGGGAGATTTAATCAGGTTAAATTTCTGTTAAAAGGGAATTAAATCTCAAGATATATTGGTTATGTTATTTCTCTTAATCCTGAGTTTATTTTAAATAGTTAATTACATAATTGTTATTCTTTAAATTATCAATAAGTGAGGTTTAATTATTACAAACCAACACCTTGATAGTTTGGGAATTTCGATTATTTAATTATCAGTATTTATGAAATAAACAATATGTAATTTGTATGAAAATATCCTCTTGATATGTTTCGGTACTTGGATGTAAAAAGTCACTGGCCAGTGCAATTGTTCCATTAGAGAAACTGTTCAAGTCAAGAGAATAAATAATTAATTGATTGACAGAAATTTGTATCAATTAATTATTGATATTTTACAAAGGAGAAATACACATGTAATATTTAATATTGTATTATTAATCTTGGAGTTCAATATCGGGCTTTTAGTGGAATAGCACCGGTTTAGATAATTGTTTTACAATTATTAGGAGCCTTGATTAATAATAATTGTTGGATCCCTAAACTAGCTCAAGATAATTGGTGTGGCCTATATCACAATTAATGGACTTCTATATTAGGGTAGGGTTTGTTAATACTTGAGTTTGGGCTTAAGTAAAATCCTAGGCCCAGTTCTATTAGGGTTAGAGACATATATCAAAAGATAAGATGTCAGTCAGTCTTCTAACAGATGCAGAAAATAGAACGGAGAAACAACGTAGAGAAAAATCGGAGGTGATCTTGGAGCGCCCACACGCCGCCACACCCCTTGAGAATAGTTTAGAAGATCTAACAAGGTATTCTCTTCTTGGACGAGGATGATTCAATTGCATATGTATTTCACATGTGGATCCTTTCCGCTGCGTATACCTATGATTCCTTCATTTTTATCATTCGAATTGAATTGATCATCACAATATTAACCATTAAATTAGATTGCTAAGTATTTCTTGCCAAACTCAGCGATTGTAACATAAAGTCAATAAGATTTTGGTCATTTGCGGGTACCACTAGTTTCGTTACTTTTGAATTGGAAATCTAATATAGTGAATAAATCATCTGATGCAAGATTATAAAATCACAAAGAAGTATTGAAATTCAGATAAAACCTTTTGCATTACAGCAGAAAGTTTTCCAATACAATTCTTTTTCCGAAGTTTTTTATTAAAGGTAAAAATGTAATTAGAAGATCACTATCACAATATGCCCTGAATTCGAAGTCATTTTCTTTTATGACTATTTCTCCAAGTTATTTTCCTTAACATCCGATTCCCCTCCCCACTTTTTAATCCTTTTGACTGCAACAGAAGCCTGCATCATATATATAAAAAACAAATATTGTTATTATACAAGAAAAGAGGATAAAAGAAATGAAAGAAAAGGACAAGGTTCAAAAGTATTGTGCAAACCTCCTTATTCCAATTAGTTTTGAAAACAAGAAAAAACAGGATGAGAGTTTGAATAACTGTTCCTATTACCATCCCGCACCAGATACCCTGAAAAAAACCATTGTTACCAATGGATTATCGATTAGATTACAATATTCTTTTTTCTTTTTCAATATCAATAAACCTCCATATATATATATATATATATATATATACTTACTTGTACACCCATTTTAAGTGCGCGTCCTAGTATTAGACCCAAAGGAACACCAAACAAATAGTAGCATCCAATATTAACATAGGCAACCAAACCTTGCCATCCAGCCCCAACAGCCACACCTGTACCAACAAGATTTTCATTAACAGTGTATATGAGCTCTAACAAGTTCTAATATTTTAGAGGTTTAGCTCGATCAGAGAACTTTAGATCAGAGTTAAAAAAATAACAAATTATTGTAGTACATATTTGGGAGCAACTTTATTAAAGTTCATTCTGAAAATGGATATCATAATAAGTGATTTCTAAAAAAAGTCCCCAATTATGATTTTTCTTGAATGAACGCTTTTGAGAAGCAATATATCCATAAATTTATTCAAAATTAACCATCAAACAATTGTTATTATGGAAAATGGACTCTTATATCAAAAAGTACATTTGAAAAGTGCTTACACACCACTTTGTCCCACTTGAAGGTACATTTACTAGAAAATAAAGGATAATTACATAAACTACCCCGAGGTTTGGGTTAAATTCAAAAAAAAAAACCAAGAGATACTTGAAAATTACAGAAACCGATGTTTGATTTTGTGTTAAATGTAAAGAGGTAATTGTATTTTTTTTACAAATATAATGTGCGCATTCAAAATATTTTTGCTTATTAAGATACATAATCAAGTCTCAAGGCTTTTTTAGTAACTTTTCAAAGTTCCTTTTTTTTAAAAAAATTAACCCAAACCTGAGGAATAATTTTTTGTAATGTTTCCTAGAAATAATATTAAGGGGAGATTTATAATTTTAAAAAATATAGTTGAGTTTTGTTGTAATCAGCGCAATTATTATTTATGAAAGCTGTAGAGAGTAATTTAAGAAACATGATACAAATTATAGTTTTTTTTTTTCTAAACAAAAGGAGCAAATTAGAAAGATTAGAGACCTGATACAGCGGGTTGAACGTTGCTTAGTACAATGCAAAAAGCCAGAAATGGTGTGAGCTTGTATACCACTCTTTGGACTTCAGAACTTACTGAAAATAAGGAAGGATATTGCTTCTGGAAGACAAGAAAAGGAAAAGCAATGAGGAGGGATATAATGAACGATGTAACCACCACCACCACCACCGAAAATTTGGCCGATCTTGGATGAGCTGCTCCTAATTCATTCGATACTCTTACGCTGCACATATAACCATTCAAATATTTAAAAAAGTAATAGTTTCTTTTGGAAAAATCATATATTACTAGGAAATTAGGTATAATTTACTTATATTAATATGTATAAAAATAATATTAATTAAATAAATTTGTGATCTACTGACCTTATTGCTGCATTGAATCCAACAGCTGTCATGCCCGTCCATCCCAATATGTTTACACTACAAAAAATCATATCTTTTCATAATATTCAATATTATATATTAAGCAAAAAATTTACACGCAATTTTCGTTGGTTAACAAATATATAAAATATATATATATCTTCGTCACGGTCAAGTCAATCTTGCAAGTCCCTTGGTTTTTTTTTTTTTTTTGTGGCAACAACTTAATGAGATGGTTTCATTGGCGTTGTCTATGAGACGGGTCCTATATATAATTATGATTCCAACACAAATCCAAACCAATAAAAAAATATATATTAGTTGTAGTATTCGTCTAATAAACTTCAGTCAATGTAATGGTATTGTATAAGACCACTTTTTTTTTTTTCTGGGAAATAATCTTGTATGGAAAAGGAAAATCCTGGAGCAATAATAGCCTAGGAATATGTAGCTTTGCAATTTCTTTTCAAAACACTTGATGTCAATTCAAATGTTGGGCCACTGGTCCAATATTTCGGCATCTTTTCTTCTATTTTCGGCTCTTGCTTGGTTCTGAAAAGAACAAAACATTATACTGGACACTGTTCCTGATGGCAATTATTGAGGCCACGAAAATCTTAAGTTAAATTTGAATTTGGCTAATTAAATAATAATTTTTTTAAATAATTTATCACTTTAATTTTTTTTTCTCTCGGCAAGAGCCTTAAAACATCTCAACTTTTTAAAATAATTTGCCAAAAATACTCCTTTTACAACTATTTAATCGTGCCTTTCTCTCTTTTTTTTTTTTTTTTTTTTTTTGCCCTTCAAAGTTTAATTAAGCACATAAATGGATAAATTGTACTTGAGACTACTATATCCGATGAAGGTGTACAAGTAGTTAATAAGTTGGAAATTAGACAATTATAAGTTGTAGCTGTTGAGTTATTGGCCCATTAGCTTTTAAGAGTTTGGCCCAAATGCAGCCCAAAAGCCTCCAAGCCCATTTCCTACACCCATTGAGTTACCCGGGTTGTGAGTTCGGGTTGCGGTACCCGTTTAATAGTCCGCGGATCCTCTTGTGCAATCTGAGCCGTTGGATATTGCCTCTTAATCGTGGCCGTTTATCTGGACTATTAAAAGGTTCTATCCGAACCCTAATTCTCATTATGTAGCTTTTCACTCTCTCATCATCTCTCTCTCGCTCTATACTCTCGAATCTTCCGGGGTTTTTCTGCGTGAAATCCGATCTCTCATCGGAGTTTCTGTGAAATCTTGAGTGTTTTGACATCCTTGAGTGTTTCTTCTTCTCTAGTTCACCTCCTTTGTGGACGAACTGGTTGGGGTCAAAACTATGGTTTTCTGGGAATAACTAGGGTTTGGTGATTCGGGCTTTTCCTCGGGTCTCTGGGTGTGGATCTGGGTTCTTTGTGAGGTTTAGGGCAATGCTTTGTGGTCCGTTTCTGTCTTTGTGGTTCTGAGGATTTCTCTGGTGACTTACCGTTGTGGTTCTTTGGGAAAACTGGTCCTGAGCCGAAATCTATTCTATATTTCGGTTTTAGGGTTTTATCCCTCATATTACTTTGTGTTATCTTTCATTTACTTTGTAATTTTCTGTTTATCTCTTATACTTTAATTCCTGCAAAGTGTTTAGAGTATAAACTTGTATAATATGCTTATTGAGTCTGTAATTCGTTATTTGGTACTTCGTGTATCAATCTATTGAGGCAGATAGATACCCAACAGTGGTATCAGAGCACCTATCTGCCTCGTGGTGGGTTGGTGCTTCTGGTTCTTGAGCTTCTTGGTGATCTGTTGGCTCCCTAGTGAATTTGGTTGTGGTGAGAACCCAGGACAGGCTCCTGGTTGTAAGATTCTCTATTCCCTTTCCCTCTCATTTACTTTTCAGTCAGTACTTAGTTTAGGGAGACCCTAAGCATTAGTCTCTTGACCTTGTGCATTGAGTGTAGTGGAATCCTGAGGTGCGAAGGGAATCCATCTGATTTAATTTCATCTGTTGATTTTGGTTTCTTGGACTCTGTGTGGTCCTGTGTGCCTTTCTTGCTTGCTTGGTTTTGTGTTGGACTCAATGTGGTCCATTATTTGCCACTTATTTTCTTGTTGTCATTGGACTCTGTGTGGTCCACCTACTTGTTGCTTCTGCTGTTCTATTTTTTGATAACTGTGATACTTGTCTTGTGATGTATTCTTGTGATATCCTCTGTGGCTTTATCTGTAAATATGGCTGGTCCATCTGGTTATCATATGGAACCATTTAATGGGAAAAGTGATTTTTCTATTTGACAACAAAAAATGAAGGGCATTTTGATTCAACAAAAATGTTTTAAAGCTGTTGAACAAAAGTATTCTGAAAAAGATACTGCTGAGATCAAGGCTGAACTTGATGAGTTTGCATATTCATCCATCATCTTAAATCTCTCTGATTCTGTTTTAAGAAAAGTTGGCAAATTGTCAAATGCCAAGGAACTGTGGAACAAATTGGAAGAACTCTTTACTGAAACTTTATTACCTTCCAAATTGTCCCTACTTGAAAAGTTTGTTAGATTCTGTTAGGAATTTTATTGTTTAGATTTTGATGAATGCCATGTAAAACTTAGAATAGAAAGTTGGCTCCCGATTTTGTTGTAAAATGCATTGTAATGAATAAGAAGTGGCCAAGTGAGTTAAAGTCGGCCACGCCCTAACATGCAAGAAGACAAATCAAGACTGGAAGGAAGACTCTGTGAGAGACAGTGAGTATGGCAAAAGAAGAGTAGACGGAACTCTATGAAGAAGCGGTGAGATGCGGTGAGTGGAGCATCGGTCAAGTCAACTCAAGAAAAGCAAGTCTCAAGTTGAAGTGAGGAAGAGTCATCCATGATTGGAAGTCGACTCTAAGTCACCTGGGGAAAGCAAGGAAATGCGGTCAGTCGAGATAATCGAAAAGAACCGTTGCATTTAAATCAAGAGATTTACTTAAACAAGTAATATCTCCATACCACCTTTCTCGGAGTGCTCGGTCCCGAGAAGCGTGCAATTGGAATGAACCAATGGGAAGCACCAAACCATGTCGAGAACTCGAAAAAGGTGAAAGAACAATTCATACGAGGAAATGACAATTCCAAGAAGCGCAAGCCAACGATGCAAAGTGACTTTCAAAAATAAGCTATCTCTTCAACGGGCAAATTTTTGAAAGTTCACTATAAAAGGCCGAGGAGTTTGTTTGAGAAAAAAGGATGTATAAATGACACATACGTGAGATATACAAGCACTTAAAAACTTAAACAATCTCAATCCTCAAGCTACATTTCAAGTACATCAATCCAACACTCACTTTGTGAAGGAAAGAGAACTTCAACCAGTTGAAGAGGAAACCTTTGAAAACAAGGGGTCTACATTCCGGGAAGGATTGTAGAAAAGTTCAAGGTTGAACTAAGTCTTAAGCATTTGGAGGGCTTCGTGATCAAATCCAAAGAGCTTGAGCAAGTGAGTTTGTAGTAGCAAGGCACCGCCCTGTGAAGAAGGCGAGTCGCACGAGAAGCATTTGAGTGATCAAGGCGTCTCGGATCGAGTCCCAAAAGGATCAAGTCATTTTGTTGTGATCAAGACTTGTATCAGACTGGTATTACCACTTTGTAAACGATCATTACTTAGTGGATTCCTCTAGGAGTTGGAGAAGAGAGGAGTAGAAGAATTACCCCATCTTGAACCTCTATAAAAACTTTTTGTGTCATTTACATTTCAAACATTTAAATTCGCACTTTTAAATTGCTTATATCATTGATAAATTTGCTATCCATTTGATAATTTACAAGTACTAAATCAAGCTCTAAAATCTTGCTTAATCAAACTTAAGGGTGTTAAGTCTTCGCTGAAAATAAAACCACGAGTTGAGTTAAATTGTAGCCAAACGGTGAGTTACTCCATCAACGGCTCACCAGTTCTTTGAGAGATTAACTCTCTTGAGTGACTAATTCGTTGTCCATCAGACACAACGGTATGTGTAAATTAACTCTGTAGATTTAAAAGGACTAAATCGAAAATTTGGTAAGGTTTATTCAACCCCCCTTCTAAACCTTACACTTACACCCTTGGGACCTACAAGTGGTATCGGAGCGGTTGGTTCATTGAACCCTCATCAGTTCGAACTAGATCTCAAACTTTTCAAAGTCTCCGCTTTAGTACTTACACCTTCAAAACTCCTTTTATTTAAAGTCATTATCATGGAAGCAAATTTGACACGCATCCCTATGTTCACTATTGAAGAATTTGATGATTGGAAAAAGTATGCGAGGCTCATCTATCAGCGTTACATGATGAGATGTGGATAGTGATAGAAGATGGGCCTCTACAAATATTAAAGGTGAACACAAATTTGCGAAGAGTTGCGGTGAAGGAGAAGAAGATCTTTGCTCTAGACCAGTCATGGTTGAAAAACCAAGAATCGAGTGGACAAATGATGATGAAAAAGATACAACTTAGACAATGTAGCCAAGGACATTCTTTACAAAACCTTGGATAAAGCCATGTTCAACAAAGTCAAATCTTGCAAAACGGCTAAGAAATCAGGACAAGTTGACTTTGATTTGTGAAGGTTCAGAGCAAATCAAAGAAAACAAATTATCGATGGTGTCTGAAGTTTGAAAATTTCAAAATGATCTCGGGAGAGAATCTGGATCAACTAGACGCTCGGTTTCTGAGAAATCACAAATGAGTCAGTTATACACTTGGAAAGGAATATACGAGAAGGAAATGTATGAAGATCTAAAAAGTCTTCGGTGAATGGGAAATGAAGGTCATGGCACTTCGAGACATTCCATGGACCTATCAAAGACATCCAACCATGAACTATTCTCGGACCTCAAAGCCATGAGTTTGGTGAGAAGAAAAGACCGAGGAAGAGGCAATGTACCCAAAACAATTTGCTCTAATTGTCAAAGATGGGAAAGAGTGAGGTCAAAGAGGCAATTGACCCGTAAGAAATAGCCACGATGGTTAAAAGATTTAACAAGTTCTTTAACAAGAACTACAAGAGAGGAAAGGGTGAATCTTCCAGGAAGACACTCGCTCCTTCCAAATCAAGGATGATAGGCCAACAAGAGAGCGGATCATCAACAAGTTGAGTATCAAAGGCGACAACTCAAAGAGTAGAAAGAGCTGATCAAAGGCTGAATATCTATGTTGGAATTGTAGACAACCAGGTCACTATGCCATTATTTGCTCATATCCTGTAGTCAACAAGTACATGAATGAAGAAGAAAGAAAGGTCTTGAGAGAAAGAAGACAAGAAAAGAAAAAAGGCAATGATGGCTGCAGAGATGGCTTTGAGACAAACGGACCAAGTCAAGAGAGACAGTGATTGACGGTGAAGCGGTGACTACTCAAGTGACGAAGAAGAAGCACTTGATGATCCGCAATGGCCAAAGAACAAGATCAAGAAGATGAGGTACAATCTAATTCAACAAGCTCGACACTAGTGATAGTGATCGTGACACACACACTTCATCACCTCTTTGATCTTTATGATTCATTAGGTAAAATGATGAAAGATTTTGAGCACATTAAATCCTCACACACTATTGAATGAGGAAAACGACTACTTAAAAGTCAAAACTCAAGTGACTAAGGAGTGAGTACTCTCAAAGTCAAATAGTGTTGAAAATGAAAGTTTAAAAAAGTGAAAATGCTAAATTAGTAGCAGAAATTGCTATAGAAAAGAAGGAGAATGACCTCAAAAATGTTATTGCCTCATTCACTAAGGCATCTAAATCATTGGATGATCTTATTATGAGTCAAAGAGAATGTGGAGACAAGACAGCTTAGGATTTAATTTCTCTGTGCCATGTCAAACCTCAAGAGTAATTTTGGAAAAAGGATCTTCAAGTCATGAAGAGTCCGAAAAATCCAAAACTCTAAATGTTGCACACACTTTCAATCAAAGCACAATACTAAGCAAACGGCCTTGGTTACAAAGGGAAAGGAAAATGCCGGGTTATTGAGTGTCTTTGAAAGGGCAAGTGAGAAGAGATTGCGAGTCCTCAAAGAAACTCCTAACGAAAAATACTCGTAAAAAGTAAAGCGAGCTACCAAAAATCCCGAAAAAATCCATAAAAGAAATACATATGATGGGAATGGTAGAAAATATCCAAGCAAGGTGATTGGAATAATGTGAACTATCATAGACTTATGGAATATAAGCCCGGATGGCAAAAGGCCTAGAACTCAGCTAAGGCCATTCCAAAAGCACAAGAGCTTTCATCAAAGCACACATATGCACCTAGGCACTACACTCAAAAACACCACAATTACCCAAGGAAGGCAATTGCTAAAACACATATGCGGTATGAGACAAAAGAGACAATTTGTATGAACCTAGAATCCCTAAGCAATTTGCCAGGATTAATTATGATTATGGCGATAGATGGCAACCCCTTAGAGTCAAATCATTTGGCTATAGGTTGGTTGGAACATCTTACAATTCTAACCCCTCGGGACCCGGACAAGTATGGGTACACAAAAACTTAATTTCCTTGATTGCGGGTTCAAGGGAGCAGTGAAAGTGCAAGGAACCTGGTACATGGATAGTGGTATTCCGGACATATGACAGAAATAAGAGAAATCTGTCAAAATTCAAGGAAGTCAAAGGAGCTAAAGTCATATTTGGAGGAAATGAAGCTCCTGGTGAAATAAGAGGCATTGGATCCATCAAGAGGAATGGATTAGAAATCACGGATGTTGCATATGTTGAAGGACTCAACTTCAACTTCATCGAGTATCGATCGGACTCTGTGACAAGGGCTACAATGTTGGATTCAACATGGGTGTATGCCAAATCAAGGATATTGAATCAAATGAAGTTGTCTTTTGCAAGGAAGTAGACAGAAGAAGAATATGTATGTAGTGGATTGGTCAATTGCAACACCTAGCACCGCTTCTCTTGGCAAAAGAAAGTGCAAATTGAATCAAGTTGGTTGTGGCACAAAAAGTGAGTCACCTGAATTTCAAAACAATTAACAAACTAGCAAGAAGTCATCTTGTAGAAGGACTTCCGGACTCGATATCAAGAAGGAGAGTATATGTGATGCATGTCGGAAGGGAAAACAAATCAAGTCTTCATTCAAAGAAAAGACATGCCCATCCTCAACAAAGAATATTGCATCGCTTCACATGGATCTATTTGGTGATGGAACAGCCGGACATAAGTGGAAAAGAAATACACCTTGGTGGTAGTAGATGACTACTCAAGATATACATGGACAATATTCATGTGCAAGAAGAAAGAAACTCTACAAAAACTACCACGGTGATGAAGAGGATCCAAAATGAGAAGAGTCAAATCATTATCAAAATAAGATCGGATAGAGGAAATGAGTTTGTCAATGGAATAATAACTCAAGATCTTGTATTGAGAATGGTATTGGTCATGAACTATCGGTGACAAGGACTCCACAGCGAGAATGGAGTTGCGAAAGAAAGAAGAAGAACCCTCAAAAGAAGTTGCAAAGGACCATGTTAGTTGAGGCGGGGTTACCAAAAAGATTTTGGGCTGAAGCAATCAACACAACTTGCTACACTCCAAAACAGATGTATGATAAATAGACAGTGACAAAGACTCCCTATGAGATATGGACTGGAAGAAAACCAAGTGTTGCATATTTGAGAATATTTGGATGTAAATGCTTCATTCACAACAATGGCAAAGACAACCTAAAGGCTTTTGATGCTAAAGCTGATGAGGTATCTTCTTAGGATACTGGTGAAAGCAAAGCCTACAGAATACTCAACAAAAGAACTATGGTTACAGAAGAATCCATTCATGTAGTATTCGATGAGCCAAATGTAAATGGAGAAGACATTGAAGAGTCGGTGATAAGTTGAATCATCCAACCATACTGAGAAGAGTCCCTATCTTTGAAGCTGGAAATTTGGGATTATCAATTGAAGAAGAAGATGAGATAGCTGAATCTCAAAAGCGGTGAGGAAATTTGCGGTAAGTGATTACGAGAGAGAGTCGACCCAAAGAACACGGTGCCAAGTCGACTAAATCCCCTAACTTACTCCAACTCCGACGTAAGATGGCTAAGAGACCATCCACGAGAACTTGTCATTGGAGATATAAGAGAAGGTGTCAAAACAAGATCGAACTCAACAAGAAGCTATGTTCACATGCTTCATCTCGCAAATAGAGCCAAAAGATGTGTCACAAGCATTGGACGACACACATTGGATTCAAGTTATGCAAGAAGAGTGAATCGAGTTTGAGAGAAATAAAGTATGGGAATTAGTGCAAAGACCCATACATCAAAATGTTATTGGAACCAAATGGGTATTCAGAAATAAGATGAACGAGGAAGGTTACGTGGTAAGAAACAAAGCAAGACTAGTAGCCAAAGGATATTGCCAAGAAGAAGGGATAGATTTTGATGAAACATTTGCCCCTGTAGCAAGATTGGAAGCTATAAGGATGTTTCTTGCCTATGCGACTCACAAGAATTTCATTGTATATCAAATGGATGTAAAAGTGCATTCCTAAATGGTTTATTGGAAGAAGAAGTGTATGTTGAACAACCTCCAGGATTTGAGCGGAAGACTCTTGGAGACAAGGTATACAAACTCAAGAAAGCCTTGTATGGATTGAAACAGGCACCCGAGCATGGTATGATACCTGTCACAATTCCTGTCGAAAAACGGATTCACAAAAGGAAAAGTAGATAGAACACTTTTTAATTCAAGACAAGAAGAGTATCTTTGCTTGTTCAAATATATGTGGATGACATCATTTTTGGATCCACTAACAAAGAGCTGTGTGAAAAATTCTCAAACCTCATGCAAAGCAAATTTGAAATGAGCATGATGGGAGAGCTAACATTCTTCCTTGGACTTCAAGTGAAACGGGTGAAGGATGGAACCTTCATAAGTCAAACAAAATATACCAGAGATTTAATGAAGAAGTTTGGTATGGAAGAGAAGTCTTGTAAAAATACCAATGAACACATCGAGTTAAAATGGACATGGATGCGAAGGCAAGCACAGCTGTAGATCAAACAAGATACGAGCACTTATTGGATCATTGCTCTATCTCACAAAGCAGCGGCCCGGACATCACCTTTCTTTGTAGGTGTATGTGCAAGATTTCAATCTGCTCCAAAAGAGAGCCATATGACGGCTAAAAGAATCTTGAGATACTTGAAAGGAAGCCAAGAAGTAGGCTTTATGGTATCGAAAAGGAAGGTGGATTCAGACTAATTGGCTATTCGGACTCGACTATCTTTGGATGCGAGTGGACAGGAAGAGCACTTATTTTTGTCAAATCTTAGGAAACAGACTAATTTCTGGTTTAGCAAGAAGCAAAACTCAATAGCCACCTCTACGGTGAAAAAGCGAGAATACATAGGCAAGGGCAAATTGTTGTGCCCAAGTCCTATGGATGAGACAAAGCGGTGAGAGACTATGAAATTGAAGAAAAAGAAATTCCTATCATGTGTGATAACACAAGTGCCATTGCAATCACTCAAAATCTGTGTTGCACTCAAGAACAAAACATATAGATGTCGGATATCATTTCATAAGAGATCATGTTGAAAAGAATGACATTATCTTGGAATATATCTCAAGCGATAAACAACTAGTGACATCTTCACAAAACCATTATGTGAGTCAAGATTTGAAGAACTCAAGCATGAGTTGGGGTTAATTGGTGAGTGACACTCAGGCGAATCAAAGAAGAGAATTAGAGCAGAAAGGAGTGAAAAAAGCCAAAGCAATCACCAAGAATAAATCAGATTTATGTCGGAAAAACTGACTACACACCAAGTCGGTGATATTTGAGTCACCAAGAGAATCGAGGAGTAGAGTTAAATCGGCTAAGAGATAAGTGAATAACTTATGAGCAAAGTGACAAAAACGCAAATCGTTTTGACTTAGCGGGAATGTTTTAAGGAACACGTCGGCATAATGATGATGTACATGACATAAAAGCCGCACACTAAGCTTATGATTGGATATAAATGTTGCCGCATTAAATACGAGGCGTGAAATGCTCAATAGGCGTCGCGAAATCAAGCCGTTGATTTCGATCACAATTCAAAACCAAATGCGCACGTCCTTTCATAAACCATATTTAAACCATTTTCATCCGTTTTCTCTCACACTTCTAAAAACCTGTTCATCTATTTCTCTCAAAAAGCAAAGGCAAATACTCGAAACCCTATCAACCTTCAAATCAATTTTACGAGATTTTTCTTGATATAATCCACGAGAAATGGCACCAACTTATGACTTTACTAAGCTAGGAAAGCAAATCCACACGGTTCGGCGGTGGATTTTGTCGGAATGGTGAAGCGAGGTCCGACGACACCCTGGTGAAGAAAATTAAAAAGTTGGAAACGCCAGGGCTAAAACCGTTTCTAACATGGAATATCCGATGACCTATGTGGAGGAGGTCGCACAATTCTCGTGAATCTTTGAGATTCACGGCAAGAATCAAGTCATGTTCACGGGAAGCGGTGACTATCACGCCAAGAGATTTGGTGAATATTGCTCACTACCCGGCGAAGGAGCAAACCGAGATTAAGGAAAGGCGATGTAAACTTGGTTGACGCATGGAAAGAGCTCTTTGAAGGAGGATTATCACAAATTGTTGGACATAGTTGCCAAATGTATCGACATCAAATTTGGCTTTTGGCCAATTGTCAAAGGCAAAGCCGATTGTGATGGGCGCAATCATCGAAGAAAAGAAGATAAACGGGGCTGAGTTTATCTCAGCAACTCTGCCCGAGCGTGGGGAACAAGTCCTTCAAAAGAAGATGGCACATTTGGAGGATCCCTGGGATATGGCCAGTGATTGGCAGCTATTGGAGGTGAAAGGAGTACCTCTTAGACATGGGAAGGCTTTCCATGTCAACAAGAGAATGTTGAGCTAACCTCTGCGGTGCTCTGGAAGCGAGCTACGCCAAGAGGCGACACGGTGAGGGGAATCGGTGACCTTAGGAGATCAAGTGTTCTTCCTCTCCGGCCCAAGAAGAAAGTGCCCTGCACGGTGCCGAAAGAAGCTCACGCCCCTGCGGCAAAGAAAACAAACATGCTCCCCGCCCCTGCGGAGTCACCTCCGCCCCCGGTAAGTCACTGCCCTGCGGCGGTCGAGAAGGACTCACAAATACCTTCTCCGATCGTCAAAAGGAGGAGAACTGACAAGCCAAGACGGCCAGCTCCTCGAAACAAACACCCGGCACGGCCCCGGCCGCCCAAGACTCGAGGACACCTCCTCTCGAACCAAATTCCCCTGGTACAAACCAGGAGACGAAGAAGACTCGTCAAGCGATCGACAGGAGAAACCAAAGTGATCGCTTTACCATTCGGCTAGCACAATACAGGAGACTACTTTGGAGTAGGAGTCTCGGATGTAATTGATGAAACGACCGAAATCTGCCAAGCGATCAGCAGAAGCAAATCGAAGACACACGGTTTGTAGCTCACAGTGAAGCACAGAAGAACCAGCCAAAGCGGACGGTGATGTAATGATCCTATCTCCACCTTACCCGGACATCCAAAATCATGCTGCGTGAGTGGAGAAAATGGAAGTTGAGCAAGTCAAGGAAACAGTTCCAACGGCCCGAGTTCATAGAAGAAGAATAGGAGAATCGCTAAATTTCCTTGGACTAACTCTTTGTGCTCCCAGTGACTTGATGAGACAACTACTTAGACATCCTGCAAATCTACAGGACGGGAGAGAGCAAAGCAGTTTGAAGAAGCCGAAGCACGTGAGAAGGCAAGATCGCCTATCTGGCACCCGAACACACACATCCTCTCTTGATGTCTTCTGCGAAAGCGACGAGGAACAGAGAATCTTTCTTTGCCTCGGAAGAGTTGTAAATGCAGCAAGCATTGCACGAATCACGAATTCTTCACGAGCAAAGACTAATGGAGGGACCAGGAGAGTCCTCGAACACAATCGAAATCGATCCAATGGGAGTGGTTGACAAATAGCTGTTGATGTTGCTGCTACCACTTCCACTCACTCGGAAGAAGGCGATAAGAGGAATCGGCGATGGCGGGCTAGTGGGGACCCCGGTCGAGCCAACCCTGTTGAAGGTGTGCTTACCACTGCCCAATTTGAACCATCAATTGAAACATCCGGAGTTTGAGACGAGTGACCCCACTCCAAGTCACTCACCGGTGGTGCGCCGGTGAAACTCCTCCTTTGCGGCAAGGTCGGAGGATGCTGAGATGACTCCACAAAGAAGCAAGGAGGCGAAGAAGAGAAATTACAATCACAAGAAGAACAGCAAGTTGCCATCAATCTAAGCTCGAGTGATTGAGATCTCGTGATGTACAAAGCTCACGAAGGCTAATAGCGTTAACGATGTCACGATCGCCAGGCTGAGGAAGGAATGACCACAGGAGTTAACACTCACAGGCGATGAAAGTGCAATCCATGGGGTTGAGACTCAATGGATGCCATCAGAAGACCCTAAGGCGGTGACACTTTGGCGAAAGGAGGACATGCCTCGCGGTTGATGAGAGATTTCTTTGGAGGAAATGAAGGCCACGGGAGGTTGAGACTTCCGGGTAAAGGCTGAAGTAGAGAACATCCCTCCTGCAATCATCGACCCGTCCCGAGAAGGAGATCAGCCGCACTTCATGATTCCAGGGACAACCACGATGTCACTTTTCCGGGATCGGGAAAGGCGAAGAAGAAGGCCGAGTCAACCCCATGACAAATCCAAAAGACTCGGTGCGGATGTTCCGGCACGAGCAAGTCGATCCCAAGACTACTCGTCAAACTTTTAATTTTGATGATGAGCCACCACTAGAAATCTCATCATCGTCCGATAACTTATTCTTGATAAGGCCGAGGACAAGTTTCTTGAAATGGAAAAATCAATTTGAGACCAACGGCTGTTAAGACATTGAGGCTCGGTAAGCGGGTCTACTTCACAAGCCCCGTGAACCGAGACCCCAGACCACCGGCTCCTCAAGGCTGCGGCCAGGATCGATTCCCAAAAGAACTTCACGCGCACCGCTCATCGCCGAACGGATCGGTCGGCGGTGATGAATCTTTTGTGGAATCTTTCCCTTTCTCACTTTGGAGATGCGAGAACTCCACGAAGAGTGAGAAAATGAACAAGCACGCTATCACAAACCACCTCCTGTTCTTCCAAAGACACCATTGTTCAGTGATTATGACCCGATCTTTGTATGGCCATCACCGCAATGAAGAATCACCATTTGAAGTTCGAAAAAGTGTTCAAGGCACTCTTTCTTTGAAGTTGAATGGATGGAGAGGCATCAAGCCTCTTTGGACATGCGATTGGACAACAGAGATGCCACCCCACGGTGACTTAAGAGGCATACTTGATTCGAATAAGGGAATGGTGGCAACAAAGAAGAAACAATCGTGTGGAACGGGTGAGATACCAGGACAATTGTTCAACAAACTTTGGTGTGGAAGCGAAAATGCGTCGAAAGGCGAGGGAACACATTGAGCATATGCATGAAGCTCACCTTTGCGAGATCAAGCTGCGTGAAGTGTAATGCAAATGATATCTGACGTTTGGAAGAACACATGACAAGAAAATTCACCTCTCATGGCCGAGATGAAGCTGATTTGTGAGAATCCAATATTTACTGTTACGAATTGAGCCGCATACAACGCCAGACTTGAAGCGAAATTCAACCATCGAAGACTTCGACTTCATGCTTGCAAGCATGTTCCCTGGGGTTTCTCTATCCTTTGATGATGCCAAAAAGGGGGAAGAGGAATGCCAAAGCGGCAAAATCCCCGAAATTAGTGAAAGAAAGGAAGCGGTGAGAAGGGAAAATCGGTGAGAAGTCTTGAAACGGAAGAAAGGAAAGCTTGTTGAGGGGAAGGATCGGCGGATGTAACATTGATGATTGCACAAACCCCCAACAGGTCACATCACGGTGACATTATAAGCGGCAAACTCCCAGTGACTCGCCACTCCAACACTCTCTTTGTATCTATGGCCGAGAAGAGAAAAGCAATTGAAGCGAGGGATGAAGGAAGTGGAAGGAAGAATGGATGCCAGGGTGATGAACATCTTGAAAGAACATGGAGGCATTCCGATTTAGAGAGACACGTATGCCATTTCGGATGCTTCGGGACATGAGCGAGATCGATTAATTCAAAATGCTCGAATGAAGGATATTTTGCAAATATGTCCATGGCTCCAAGCTTAGGACTTATCTTGGGAAAAGGGTCTCACATTATGTGAAGAAAGGCGACGGCCGAGACTTTGGCCGGTCGCTCTGCTGGTCACTCGCTAGTATTTGATCGGAGGAAGGAAGAAAGACCCGTCTGATATCGCCCGAGTAGAGGAAGAAGCGGCAGTGATGGAGGAAGAAGCTTGGACCTAGGCCTCGCCGAGAATATTGAATCGTAGATCCAGGAAAGAAAGGAGGGATCTCTGGGGTGGAAGCTTGACCAAGTGGCGAATTTGCGAGTAGCTAAAACTAACGCCGAGTATGTAAAGAGAATAGAAAAAGAAAACAAAAGACAAACTCAGCTATGGCGGGAGAGACGAGGAAAGAACAAGGAAAGATGAAGGCGCCGAAGAAAGGCATATGAGAAGAAAAGAAGGCGGTGACCACGAGAAAAGAGGAGAAGAGAAGAAGATCTTGATCAAGATGAAAGAAGGAGGAGGCGAAGGAGATGAAGTGTTTTTGTCAACCGCCGTGTATTTTATCATGTAAATACATACAATGTAAGTCTTACCGTAATAAAGCTATAAATTCTTTATTTTGATATAGATAAAATGTGCTCGATACACCTTGTAAACATGTGATTGTGTGAAAGAACAGAATGATATGATCAATAAACAGATCTATTCTATGCATACATTCTATGTCACTACACTATCTGTATGTATCTTTGTTGTTTGCATTTTTGAATGAATTAAGTTTTGGCATCATCAAAAGGGAAATTGTTAGGAATTTTATTGTTTAGATTTTGATGAATGCCATGTAAAACTTAGAATAGAAAGTTGGCTCCCCAATTTTGTTGTAAAATGCATTGTAATGAATAGAGGTGCGGTGAGTTAAGTCACTACGTCCAACATGCAAGAAGACAAATCAAGGCCCTGGAAGGGAAGACTCTGTGAGAGACAGTGAGTATGGCAAAGAAGAGTAGCGGGAACTCTCTTGAAGAAGTAGCCGAGATGCGGTTGAGTGGAGCATCGGTCAAGTCGGCTCAAGAAAAGCAAGTCCAAGTTGAAGTGATGAGAAGAGTCATCCAATGATTGGAAGGCGACTAAGTCACACAGGAAAAGCAAGGAAATGCGATCAGTCGAGATAATCAGAAAAGAACCAGATTGCCGCGTAAATCAAAGATTTACTTAAACAAGTAATATCTCCATACCACCTATCTCGGAGTGCTCGGTCGAGAAGCGTGCAATTGGAATGAACAATGGGAAGCACCAAACCGTGTCGTAACTACGAAAAGGTGAAAGAACAATTCATACGAGCGAAATGGCGATTCAGAAGGCGCAAGCCAACGATTTGCAAAGTGACTTTCAAAAATAAGCCTATCTCTTCAACGGGCAAATTTTTGAAAGTTCACTATAAAAGGCCGAGGAGTTTGTTTGAGAAAAAAAGGATGTATAAATGACAGCTTCATCAAGTACATCAATCCAACACTCACTCTCGTGGTGAGTAGAATCTCAACCAGCTTGGAAGAGGAACTTGAAACAAGGGCTCCACATTCCAAAGAAGGATTGCAGAAAAGTTCATGTTGAACTAAGTCTTAAGCATCTGAGCTTCGTGATCAAATCCAAAGAGCTTGAGCAAGTGAGGTCAGAGAGCAAGTGCAATTTGCTTCAGAAGCCAGCTGGATACAAATTGAGTGATTACATGCTCCAGATTGAGTCCTAAATGACTTAAGTCGGTTTGCTAGGATTAAGACTTATTCGACTGGCACATTTTGTAAATTGATCATTACTTAGTGGATTTTCTCTCTGTGATAGTAGAGAGTAGAAGACTATTTATCTTTAATCCTTTGAGAAATCTTTATCAGGTTATTATATTTCAGATGTAATTTCAGATTTTTAATAATTATGATATTCGGCTGAGCAATTTATATCCATTTGATAATTTATACTTAAATTGGCTTTCTAATTCGGCGACCAACTGGTGAGGTGCAGCTTTTCATTAAAATAAAAAACTAGCTGAGAGTAATATTGTAATTGAACGGTATAAT